>JAVGWX010000007.1:44980122-45245122 GCA_036924085.1 Ariolimax columbianus
CTGACTGGCGGACATAGAACGAGGCGTGAGGCTAAAAATTGGGTAGTGAATGAACAGCCAACGATTCATAGCTGGCTGTTCCTATCAAGGTCAGTGAACCGAAACTGATCAAGACCCTATTTCGCTTCCGAGTGGCGGCCTTGGAATCAGACTGCAATCGTGCAATCTGTCTAACAGGTTAAGGTTCGAAGCGGAAAGGCAAACTCAGTCCCCCAAAATACCGAGCTGACATCTGATGTGCGTGCCGAAATGCTTAGATATCGCAGCGTAGCTGTAAACTACGCCAGAGCGTCACATGGAAAAAGAATACGTTTCGAGGCGTACTTGAGAAGACGGGTAAGAGTTCACCTCGTACAATGCGATACTTTTCAGTAAGCTCACCACTATGGGACTGCAGAGTGTCACTTCCAGCGTACCCGGACAAATTGCAGTGACACACCCTCCTTTCAAGCGCACGTGCAAGGATGTGATATGCGGAATTTGATCAGTATGTTTCCACTGACCCTCGTGTGAGGTGGAGCAATTGATCAGTACGTGTCCACTGACCCTGGTGTGAAGTGAAGCAATTGATCAGTACCTGTCCACTGACCCTCGTGTGAGGTGGAGCAATTGATCAGTACGTGTCCACTGACCCTGGTGTGAAGTGGAGCAATTGATCAGTACGTGTCAACTGACCCTGATATGAGGTGGAGAAATTGATCAATACATGTCCACTGACCCTCGTATGAGGTGGAGTAATTGATCAGTACGTGTCCACTGACCCTGGTATGAGGTGGAGCAATTGATCAGTACGTGTCCATTGACCCTCGTGTGAGGTGGAGCAATTGATCAGTACGTGTCCACTGACTCTGGTATGAATTGGAGCAATTGATCAGTACGTGTCCACTGACTCTGGTATGAGGTGGAGCAATTGATCAGTACGTGTCCACTGACTCTGGTAGGAGGTGGAGCAATTGATCAGTACGTGTCCACTGACCCTGGTATGAGGTGGAGCAATTGATCAGTACCTGTCCACTGACCCTGGTATGAGGTGGAGCAATTGATCAGTACGTGTCCACTGACCCTGGTATGAGGTGGAGCAATTGATCAGTACGTGTCCACTGACCCTCGTGTGAGGTGGAGCAATTGATCCGTACGTGTCCACTGACGCTGGTGTGTGGTGGAGCAATTGATCAGTACGTGTCCACTGACCCTCGTGTGAGGTGGAGCAATTGATCAGTACGTGTCCACTGACGCTGGTGTGAGGTGGAGCAATTGATCAGTACGTGTCCACTGACCCTCGTGTGAGGTGGAGCAATTGATCAGTACGTGTCCACTGACGCTGGTGTGTGGTGGAGCAATTCATCAGTATGCGTCCACTGACGCTGGTATGAGGGGGAGCAATTGGTCAGTACAAAGGAAATCGGAGTTGGGGAAAGAATGTACAGGTAGGAACTGACCACTGGCGTTCTGATTTGGATAGTGGGGGAATGAGTGACATATTGGAGGGCAGCGGAGCTTGCTGCGATAGATGAGTGACAGGTGTTCAGAGTATTTCATTCCAATAACGACTGAATAGAGCCATCCCCCTGAGATCCATTGGTCAGTTCTGATACTGCTTGAGAGTATATAACACTAGACAAAGTGTAGCTCAAGCAGGCTGGCATGGAGAGGGGATGAGTGAATGTAGATAGGAGTCTGTTTAGCTCACCGACTTAGTAGAAGAGCGATTGATAGACTGTTGAACGAATGTTGGAGATAGAGCCATTGAGTCGGGGTCCAGCCGCTCAAATAGGTGTGTGGGGGCGTTTTGTATTAATAGATAATCTGAACTTGTGTAGTACGTAGGAAACTTTGTAAGCCAGGTATGTTCCGACGAGTTAAGCGAGTGTGTAGATCGACTAGGTGAGATGTAGATGTGTGTGTGATGTGTGTACGGCAATAGAACTGGGTTTTTGGTAGTTGGAAATTCAAGCAATAGCTAATGCTTAAAATTTCCGCTTTAGTTAATATTTAAATTAACATATATATAATATAGGAATATTTAGTTAAGATGAAATGTATTGCATTGTAATTTCACTACTCAATTTTCTGGTATGAGTATTATATAATAAATATGCCACCTGCTGTGTGCTATGTCATTTGCTGAGTGTGGTCATGAATGATGTGGATGATTGTGATAATGTTCTAAGTTAGAATAACCCTAGGGCAACAGTTGGATCTGCTACATAATCTTGGGGCCGCCGAAAGAGCAACATAGTCTGTGTTCTGACGTCGGCACTTTGGGTAATTAGGTAATAAAGTCCTGAAGGTCAGAAAAACGTGCGGGTATGAAATCACTCCCAAGCCACCGAACTCACTGGACTTGGGATCTAGTGACTTCAGTCATGTTTCTAAACATGAAGAATCCGCTTCGTGGACGTCGTTTTTCTAACGTCCATGACTTAATTATTGGACTGAAAACGTGTTCCTGGCCCCTGACGAAGGAGTTCTACAATCAGAGCATCAGAATGGTAAAGAATAGATGGGAGAATGGATACATAACGAAGGACTAAAGTTCACACCAATTTCCAGATACGTTTATTGGCTCCTTTATTGTAAAGTCCAAAACTGTTCGACCATCCCTTATGTTGCGGTGAGCAGTGAAGAATATCGATAGACTGTCTTCAGGAACTTCATGCACTTCCCTATTACAGAATGCTTATCTTTTTGAAAATGTGCATACTGTTTCCTTGACAACGATATTCTATTTATTTAATCCTGTTTTATAATTCATTCTTAGCCCCGTAATACGGAGAAAGCTGCACGATGGCATTGTTGTTAAGGTAGGTTTTTTCATTTGTTTTACGTTTTATGCTAGAAGGAAAATAGTTCAATTATGGTTCTATATCGTTAAACTTAACATGCAATAATCCATATTCTTGTTAAATTAGCAGAGCAAGTCAGTAAATACGTCCCACATGAATATGTTTCAAATCAATAAATTGGATTCGAACTTGAAAACCATTTATGATTGCCCTTGAGGTGCTGAGATGCTAGCCCGGTGGGGCGCAATATAATGACGAAGACCACTATTTCTCCCCAAGGTAACGTTCCCTGGGAAAAGGTTGTGTCAAAGACAGTCGGTTTGACGCGATCTGGATCGACGTGATCCCCGTAGTAGTGAGCGTCATACAAACGAATCCAAACATAACATAACCGCCTGGAGGACCACAATCCACCTTCATCAGCTTCGGGATGTGGATACCTACCGTGAGAACATATTTCAGAAATGTAATCGATCATGGATTATGATGAAGGCTAAACCACGCAAACACCCTATTGGAGCTGCTAAACTGTCTATCGTTACTCGTCTGTTAGCTCGAATCATCTCCATCAATTGCCACATATATGATTAAGCTGCAGTCTGAACAGTCGAGCTAGATCGGGCTTCTTCGGTAATTCGTGAGCGTCCTTGAAAAATTCATCGACCAAGTTATGCACAGCTTTAAGCGAAACACGGTTGTAACGGGTAACATAGAGCACTTCCTTGTGAATATCCTTTGTAGAAAGTCCTTTTTCCCCAAAACTAAACGCACAACAAAACGCGGTTCTATATTTGTACACTTTGTGAGCAAGGACGCCCTTTTGCATTGGACTGCGCACGTGCATTTGGCACCTAGCTTTCGCTACGTGTTGTTCGTCCATCGTAATCGATAAGGACCACTTTCTCAGCATTCACTGTTCTCATGAGTTCGAAGATGGCTAAATAAGCTGAGCCTTGAATTATCTGCTGCACTTTTACAGGGACATAAGACACCCCCTTTCCACCGTGGTTGAAGACGGGTTGATTTGAGTTGGCTAGCGGAGCGATCGTCTCTGTACATCCTCATTTATTCTTGATGCCTCATGTCTCTGAATACCATCAGCAAAAGTCATGTGCCAGTCTTGTGCCAGTCATGTGCCAGTCATGTGCCAGTCATGTGCCAGATTGACGGCGATTCTGTCCCAGTCATCCTAGTTTGCTATGTACAACAATAACAAATGATGATTTTATTACCACAAGATAGCACCATAAGAAATGACTAACTTCATTTTTCAACTACACAATATCAATGTGTGACCACTCTCTGACATACCCTCGTATTATTAGCAGACGAGTATCCAGACCCTTGGGCCTGAAAAGGACGTCTTTTACGCTGTGACGTAGTTTCCTGCCAGGCTGCGACATCTGCTTTTGTCCCGACAAATCCGAATTCAGCAACTTTTCTTTTTGTAAACGGGTTTGCCTTTCCACTGTGCCCATACTCTTTTATCCAGACTACAGGTACTGTAGCTTGTTTCCAGGGCCGCCGCTTGGGGGAAGGGGGGGGGGGGGAATGAGGGAGGGGAGAGGGAGAGGTCTTGGTCAGCTCTTATTGGCTAGAACTTATGCGTGCATTCAGTTACGAATCACCGTGATGCATCATCAACACCATATGCATTTATATGAGACATTTCTTCCATGTGAAGTTGAAAGATTTTAATTGATAGATTGATAGAGTTGACGTAGCTGTAGATGGGTACCTGTTTTTTATGTTGGGAAAGAAAGTCATCCGGGAAGGGTTACTGACGATATCTTCTCATAATAAGCAGGGCTGGTGTATTGAAGAACCTACACTTTATCCCTGACAGCAGTGTATGTAATGAGACTACGTTAACTTGTACGCCTATCATAAAGTGGGAATTCTATTTATTAGGCATCAAAGATAAGCGTAGGGGAAGAGCATTTGATTTTCATTGCAATGGAACGGGGTACAAATCCCACAATCGGTACGCTCCAGTCGACCCAGCTGTATATGAGTACGTGATATACGGCTAGGGAATTAAAAAGCAGCGAGAAGGGTAACTGGCCACACCACCTAATACAAGCTGTGGATTAGTATCCACATCTTGACTTAGTATACTGAAGTCTCTAACAACTTCATTCCCCGACAGTAGTGTAACTACTATGGGACAAACCGATAAAGTATATGAGCAGGATTCATGCAATTAGTACCAGGACTAAAAAGTGTGTTAGATTTTGCTGTTCCAAGCAAATTGTGCTTGGCAACCTCTTGACTTGTCTGTAGTATCGTTTTACAGTGGCTTTTCCTACATCACGATACGTACTTAAGAAGGTGCATCTGGCTGCTCCTGACTTAAATGACTCTAAAAAAGGCAGCTTTCGACTTGAGACTCCATGCACTTACTTACAGCTTCTCGAGGAGGGACAATGACTGTTGCCAAATGCTACTTCTTTTGTATACGATGCGCAGGATTGCAAAATGTGCTCTGCTGTTATGTGGGCTGTGCCGCATGTACAAGGTCCGTAGTGCCAATATTAAACTTGTTGTGACCTGTGCGTAGCCGGAGAATGATCCCCTGGTCTGGAGAGTTGATGGTAAGCGTCGTTTTCTATGTGGCCAGGGTATTCGTTTTTCCATTCTGTTACTGTACGTTGCCCTGAATATTGATTTAGTATCATTGTATATGATTTCTGTATCTCTCTGATGCAGTATTTCTCCTTCTCTATTTCTCCTGTCCGCCTCCTCGTTGCCTGGAATGTCGCAGTGGGCTCGTATCCACTGGACTATGCTTTTTTTGAAGCACTGGGACAGGCGTTCGAGCGAGTCTGCCAGAGCGCTGAGTTAATGTGTGTGCTTCTTCTTGAGAGCCATTGACACTGCAAAGGCGTCTGTGAGAATGACCACTTGATTTTCTGCCTGTTCCTTATAAATGAGCTGTTTGAGAATGGATGTGGGGTTGACAAGTCTGGGCAGAGAACGAAATGAAGAAATAAGACAGACGGTGAATAAAACTGGGTGCATGGAATACACGAAAAGACATAGGATAAAATGGTTCGGACACCTGACAAGAATGCAACCAAAATAGTCAAAACGAGGGCTACAGAGGAACACAAAGACCAAGAAAAAGATGGTTAGATAATGCAGGCGAGACGCTGAAGAATCAGGGAATGACAACATCGGCGACACATCAAGGAAACAAAAGAATACTACATCTCCCCACGGCACAAGTGCATGGGACATAATGATTATGATGATGATTGTTGTGTTTTACACAGGTACGATACTTCCCCGAACTACATTCCTTCGCCTCCTGTTCTCCCAGCACCATGACGTCATTTGTACTAGATAATGTAGATAGAGTCTTCAATCACAATGAGTAAGTGTAAGATAATGTAGATAGAGTCTTCAGCCTCAATGAGTAAGTGTAAGATAATGTAGATAGAGTCTTCAGCCTCAATGAGTAAGTGTAAGATAATGTAGATAGAGCCTTCAGCCTCAATGAGTAAGTGTAAGATAATGTAGATAGAGCATTCAGCCTCAATGAGTAAGTGTAAGATAATGTAGATAGAGCCTTCAGCTTCAATGAGTAAGTGTAAGATAATGTAGATAGAGCCTTCAGCCTCAATGAGTAAGTGTAAGATAATGTAGATATAGCATTCAGCCTCAATGAGTAAGTGTAAGATAATGTAGATAGAGCCTTCTGCCTCGATGAGTAAGTGTAAGATAATGTAGATAGAGCGTTTAGCCTGAATGAGTAAGTGCACGATAATGTAGATAGAGTCTTCAGCCTCGACGAGTAAGTGTAAAATAATGTAGATAGAGCCTCTAGCTTCAATGAGTAAGTGTAAGATAATGTAGATAGAGCCTTCAGCCTCGATGAGTAAGTGTAAGATAATGTAGATAGAGCCTTCAGCCTCGATGAGTAAGTGTAAGATAATGTAGATAGAGCCTTCAGCCTCAATGAGTAAGTGTAAGATAATGTAGATAGAGTCTTCAGCCTCAATGAGTAAGTGTAAGATAATGTAGATAGAGCCTTCAGCCTTAATGAGTAAGTGTAAGATAATGTAGATAGAGCCTTCTGCCTCGATGAGTAAGTGTAAGATAATGTAGATAGAGCCTTCAGCTTCAATGAGTAAGTGTAAGGTAATGTAGATAGAGCGTTTAGCCTTAATGAGTAAGTGTAAGATAATGTAGATAGAGCCTTCAGCCTCGATGAGTAAGTGTAAGATAATGTAGATAGAGCCTTCAGCTTCAATGAGTAAGTGTAAGATAATGTAGATAGAGCCTTCAGCCTCGATGAGTAAGTGTAAGATAATGTAGATAGAGTCTTCAGCCTCAATGAGTAAGTGTAAGATAATGTAGATAGAGTCTTCAGCCTCAATGAGTAAGTGTAAGATAATGTAGATAGAGCCTTCAGCCTTAATGAGTAAGTGTATGATAATGTAGATAGAGCCTTCTGCCTCGATGAGTAAGTGTAAGGTAATGTAGATAGAGCCTTCAGCTTCAATGAGTAAGTGTAAGGTAATGTAGTTAGAGCCTTCATCCTCATTGAGTAAGTTCTAGATAATGTAGACATAGTCTTTAATCTCAGTAAGTACAAGATAATGTAGAGTCTCTAGCCTCTTAAACTAATTTTACAGGAGGGGTCTAAAACCCGCGGTCCGGGAAGCCGTTTCTTGTTATCCGTGGCATGTCTTATCTGTCCTTGTATTGTCTTGTTCTATCCCCTAGAGCCATGAGGCCCAGTGGGGAACCATAGTTTTTTTGTCCGGGCCCAGACGCGTCGCTGTAGAACTTGACATCCAATGACGATTTAGAATATCAGCAACATTTGCTATCCACCTCCTTCTTGGTCTGTCACGGTTTGTGAAAACCCGGTCAACGAGGATTGTAACCGCACAGGGATAGTTGGTCACTTGACTCTCTTCCCATCAATAAATTAGATGCAAGGTCTTGCTTCAAAAATGTTTCTGACCTCTTTATGGTTCATGCTGTCTCTTCTAGTTTATGTGTTGGTTTTATGGGGGCATTTCATCTCACCTGTCCTGCTCTTTCTCTCTAGAGATTTGGCTAAATTCCTCATTTGGCACTGGCAACAGAGAGTTGGAATGAATATGCTGTTGATTGGTAGTCTATTTGTGCAGATGTCCATGTTAGGGTGTTTCAATAATGGTGACCGAATGCAGCTGCGTTCGTATTTTGAATTCTATAATTGTTTTATCTTGGTTCCATTTACAAGAGCATGTTTGACCTTTAATCTTATGATTACAGTTTACAATATCTGGACGACAGTCTTGCTATCTATCTTCAGCCCACGTGTTGTCTGAACGAGAGTCTAGCTATATATCTCCAGCCCACGTGTTGTCTGGACGAGAGTCTTTCTATCTATCTTCAGCCCACGTGTTGTCTGAACGAGAGTCTAGCTATCTATCTTCAGCCCACGTGTTGTCTGAACGAGAGTCTAGCTATCTATCTCCAGCCCACGTGTTGTCTGAACGAGAGTCTAGCTATCTATCTTCAGCCCACGTGTTGTCTGAACGAGAGTCTATCTATCTATCTTCAGCCCACGTATTGTCTGGACGAGAGTCTATCTATCTATCTTCACCCCACGTGTTGTCTGGACGAGAGTCTATCTATCTATCTTCAGCTCACTTGTGTGGCTATACATCGTGGGGAGGTATGCTCTACTTTGTTTCATATTTTTTTACCAGGCAAAAATTATTCGCTGGTGACTTTCCAGATTAGTCCTAGTATATGTAGCCCCTGGAATATAAGAGTCTATTTTTGGGACTGATGGTGCTGGAAGCGTAAATTAAAGCAAGGTAGACCCGTAGCCTGTCAGGCGCCATCTATGCCGCTCCGCTAGCAACATATCCAAGACCTGATGTTATAGCCACACTATACCCTTTTTTTTGCGGCAGTCTCAGTGGAGCAAGAATCCCTAGAATAATTTGAGTAGATTTTTAACTTGAATATTGCCCGAGCAGCGGTCATAAAGTATACTCCTTTCGATTTACAACGGCCAAGGGATTTTTAACATGCGCTCCACTGACACGGGTGTCTGATTTCACTACTCGGTGATCAGGGGAAATTTTTACTGAATGATCCACGTCACAAAATCCAAGTCTCCACTGTGAGTTAAGCCCGCGACCTCCACCACTCGAGACAAACACTTTACCTCAAGACCACTGGGTCTGCCCTCCCTGGATAAGAAAATAGAACACAATGCACCATATTTGAGGTAATCTACATTTTTCTAAAACATAAATATAGCCTAACGAGAGAAAGAGAGAGAGAGAGAGAGAGAGAGAGAGAGAGAGAGAGAGAGAGAGAGAGAGAGAGAGAGAGAGGGGGGGGGAAGATTAATAGCTGTCCATCGTTGTCGATGAGGACCGCCGACATCATCCTTGTCACAGATTTCCCTGTTGGGTGTGGGTGCGCATGTGGCTGAACAGGCCAATGCAAGCACGAAAACATCTGCTACATATCGGGCACACGAGGTTTGTAGAAGGGGATGGTGTTCCCGCTGCTCTGGATTTCCGCGTCTCGCGTCTGTTCTGGGCTTTCACAACACAGTCATCTTCACCGGCAGCTACACCCGATTTGACTGCACTTCTCCAGTCAGATCTGTTTTTCGCAAGACATTCCCAGGTGTCGAAGTCTATCTGGCAACTTTTTAGTGAGTCCTTCAGACCGTCTTTAAAACGTTTCTTTGGGCGCCCTCTCTCGCGCCATCCGTCTCTCAGCTCGCCGTAGAGAAGCTTCTTTGGGAGCCGCTCGTCTGACATACGGACGAGGTGTCCGGCCCATCCTAGTCGTGCTTTTTCTAGCAGTGCATGTATGCTGGGCATGTTAGCCCTCGAGAGAACCTCGATGTCAGTGACACGATCTTGCCATCGGATGTGGAGTATTCGCCTCAGGCAACCTGTGTGGAAGTGGTTTAACCTCCTTGCATGTCCAGAGTATACAGTCCAGCTTTCGCAAGCGTATAGTAGGGTTGGAATGATGGTTGCACGGTAGACTTTCAATTTGGTCTTGACGCTGATGCCACGACGTGCCCAGACCATCGAGCGCATTCTACCAAAGGCTGTGCTGGCCTTTGCTATTCTGCTTGCCACCTCATCGTCTAGGCTGACAGATCTCGACAGCGTGCTGCCCAGATATGTGAATTTGTCTACGGCATTCAACGTCTGCCCGCTGACTGTAGTCTCTGGTTTTGTGTACGGCATGCCTGGTGCTGGTTGGTACATGACCTCTGTTTTTTTGGCATTTATGGTCAGGCCAAAATTTTCGCATGCGGCAGAGAACTGGTCCATTCCAACCTGCATGTTCAGTTCTGAGTTGCTCATTAGAGCACAGTCGTCAGCAAATACAAGTTCCCTGATTATGTCGCCAGCAACTTTGGTTTTGGCCTTCATTCTTCTGGAATTGAGTAACTTGCCATCTGTGCGGTACTTTATGGGTATTCCAAGCTCCAATGATCTAAAGGCGTCTGTCATCGTGGCCGCGAACATCATGCTGAACAAAGTCGGGGCGAGTACACATCCTTGTTTTACTCCGTTTGATACTAGAAACGTTTTAGAGATTGCACCGCTGTCCAGTACACGAGCACACATGCCTTCGTGTAGGGGGGGGGGGGGAGGGAGATAGCATTGAATAAATATAAGTATAATGCTGGTACCAGACATTGTAAACAAGTTTTAGAACTAATTCTTAGTTGGCCAATACCCCCACCTTTTCTCCCCCTGCCCCTACCCCAAACACACGCACGATTTCCACGAAGGGATCAAAGCAATTCAATTTTAAAACTGCGCTTTCTTTCAGCGGGGTGTTTTGTCCAAATGTTTTCAAACTAATTATGAGTAGCTAGGTAGGTACTCGTAGCTGTCTGCTTACAATATTGTCAGCAATCCCGAAACCCTATGCCGTCTCTAATAGGATGTCCTGGAAAAAGGCTGCATTTGTGTAGTCTGGCTACGATGATAAGGATTACAGTAGGAAGGCAAACCTTGATCCGAAAGAAGGCCATCTGACCAAGACCATATTTCACCTACAAGCAGCGGCCCTGGAAAAATTCTGCACTAGTGTAATCTGGTTAAGAGAATAGAGCTTGACCTGGGATAGTGTGTAAAAATTCTAGGAAAGGATTGAACAGCCTCATTCCGGCCCATACGCGGCCACATCTGCCTACACAGATATGAGTCTGCTGTCATCTTCCTTCGTGATTGCATCCACAAGTACAATAGTAAGAAGCGGACAATGAAGAGCAAGTCATATTGCACAATATAGGCAAAAGACAGCTGACTTTGGAGATCCGTTCATTATAACAGACATCGTCTTCTTTACGCGTGTCCTGTATGTGCCTTTCAGCGTCAGGTTATGAAGAGGTTTCTTGACCGGGCCCTAGTATGTGCTTGGGTCTTTCAGCGTCAGGTTAGGAAGAGGTTTCTTGACCGGGCCCTAGTATGTGCTTGGGTCTTTCAGCGTCAGGTTATGAATAGGTTTCTTAACCTGGCCCTAGTATGTGCTTGGGTCTTTCAGCGTCAGGTTATGAAGAGGTTTCTTGACCGGCCCTAGTATGTGCTTGGGTCTTTCAGCGTCAGGTTATGAAGAGGTTTCTTGACCGGCCCTAGTATGTGCTTGGGTCTTTCAGCGTCAGGTTATGAAGAGGTTTCTTGACCGGCCCTAGTATGTGCTTGGGTCTTTCAGCGTCAGGTTATGAAGAGGTTTCTTGACCGGCCCTAGTATGTGCTTGGGTCTTTCAGCGTCAGGTTATGAAGAGGTTTCTTGACCGGCCCTAGTATGTGCTTTGTACACGGGGAGCTTTACTGCTTCTGTTATTACTGCTGTCCATTTTGTTGCGCAGTCGGCCCTTGGCTTTGTATCCATTGTATCTGTGTAGCTATGCTCTCTGGGGGATACTATCTGGTGTTTGTCGGGTCACGTGGCTGAACCATTTGGTTTGCTGTCTCTTGACCGCAGTGGAAGAAGCCGAATTAGAAGAAGAAGTAAAAAAAAGGAAGAGGAAGTAGAAAATAATATTAAAAAGAAGAAGCAGAAGAAGTAGACAAAGACAATAATAATTAGAAAAAGAAGCAGATGAAGTAGAAGAAGAAAAAGATAAAGAGGAAGAAGACAGAAGAGGAAGAAGGAGAAAGAATTAAAAAGGTGCTGTTTGCTGTTTAGATTGTGAAGTAATTGAATTGTTGTAGTTGAATGTCCTATAAACACAACCATTCATCCATGCATGACGTTTTGTTTGGTCAGAGTCGCTCGAACCGTGTCCATACCCAAAGGAGTCAATTGTTTTGAACTGTGTGCTGGGGCCAACGTCATTGCTACAGGAGGTCTAGACAAAATTGTTCGATTATGGAACCCACACGTCTTGTATCGACCAACAGGTTGGTTTGTTCATCATCATACCAATCTTGATCTCAGCGAAGGTTGTTGTTGTTGTTGTTGTTGTTGTGGAATGCTCATAATGAGTAGGTTTACTCTTTTGTGCGCCCTGAAAAGGACGTCTGTCGGGTTGCAGTAGCTTTCCTCAGATCCCGAGCGTGTTAATGAAGGAGGATCAGGGTCATCCAGGCAGACTTCATTGACTTCATCTGCGAGTTGCCCAATACTACTGTGATCACGTCGATCCCACACCCCGTTAGTCAGGCTGCCATGAAAACAGCCCGTTTCCAGGGCGGGCTTCGAGGAAGCCGAGGTGAGGGTCTTGGCCAGTATATTTTGCCTAACCCTGACTAACGTTGTCTGATCGGTATGTTGTGCCTGACCAGACGTTAGTTTTCCTCCCCCTCAGCGACGGAAATCATGTCTCTGCGCACCTTCCTGATCTCAGTGGCGCCACTAGCGGTGGTGTCACCCAGTGCGGAAAATTTGACGTCACTCCGCTATAGAAATATTGTAGCACATTACCAAATATAATTGGTAGTAGTGTGTTTTGGTGTATTTGCAAATCGTAAACCTAAACTAGGTGATCACTTTTCTATCTTGGCATTCAAAACTCCGTGTTTGATAATCAGTCAATGAAGAGATGGCATGTTTCACAAACAATGTCAACAACTGGGAAAAATACACCAGCTATTCAATTCCCCGACAATCAACCGCCTTACATCTGGCCATTAAAATTAATTGGTTTACAATATTACTAATAATACACTTCTGATGAAATGCTACACACAATTTTTATGGACAGTCATTTTTGTACGAATTACAGTGTGAGAATCAACATAGAGAAAACCGAAGTTATTACGATTACAAGAAACGACAAATAAACAACTATATTCATGCAAAACCAACAAGTAAAACAGCTGAAAAATGTCATGCACCTGGGTAACATGTTCCCAGCAGATGAGAAAGGCGATATCAAAAACTCACAACAGATGTAATAAAGCGATTCAAATCATTAGAGAAATATCTCGGATATTACTATGTAGGCAAGGGATAATGGATTTGAAAAACGATATACAACACCATATTCTTACTCACAGTGGACATTAAATTGAAACAAAGATAAATGACACATCGTAACAACAGAGATGAAATGCCCGTGCAGAATGCTTGGAGTAACAAGAGTGGATAGATTCAAACACGAAGATATTAAGAAACAAGTAGGTACAACACCAGTGTTGGACCGCATCAAGAGACAGTAAATCAAATGGTTCGACCACGTGGTACCTCAAACATCAGATAGTACCTCTCAGAAAGCAATGCTATACAGATACAATGTATTCAAAGCAAGGGCTGATCAGGTAATAGATGCATATCAGAAATAACAGAAACAGTAAAGATCCGTTGTACGAAGCACATACTAGGGCCCGGTCAATAAACCTCTCTCTGAAAGACACAAGCATGACAAAAAGTGAAAAGATGAGGAACGACCCTCCGCAGATACCTAGCGACGCCACTGCCTGTCCCTACTGCAGCCTGTAAATGTGAACATTCTAATACAGGTGTTCGGTGTAGGGGTGTCAATCGAGTGCAAGCTAGGTTTGGAATCCCAACATCAGGTCAGGTCAGGTCATCCTGTAACCAGTGATATTGTTGAGGCAACCATGAAGACATCCTCAAAACCCCACGCCACCCTTCTCTGTCAGCGGCCGCTGCCTGTGCCTCTTCTGGTCGGAGATTGGTCCATTCTTTTATGTTATCCTCCCACCTCTTTATGGGACGGCCTCTTCGTCGTCTGCCTTGCACCTTTCCTTGCAGGATCGGATTTGCAAGACCATATATGGCGGTACCAAGCGAGTTTCCTTCTTGTGACAGTTGCCAAGAGGTCTTTAAAAGGCCTTTTGAATCCCAACATAACGGTTTCCAAATCACTTCGTGTTCAGTTTGATTGGGTATGTCGGGATTTCTCTCGGTATGACCGCTTGTCCACGAACAGAAGGTAATGCCAAAACAACTGTACAAAAAAACAGTCGTAGTGGAACACATCTTAGTCTTAGTGGACTTGTACTTCTACGTGAGGCTGATGTCCTTGTCCCAACTGTGGCGTGAGGCTGATGTCCTTGTCCCAACTGTGACGTGAGGCTGATATCCTTGTCCCAACTGTGACGTGAGGCTGATGTCCTTGTCCCAACTGTGGCGTGAGGCTGATGTCCTTGTCCCAACTGTGACGTGAGGCTGATATCCTTGTCCCAACTGTGACGTGAGGCTGATGTCCTTGTCCCAACTGTGACGTGAGGCTGATGTCCTTGTCCCAACTGTGACGTGAGGCTGATATCCTTGTCCCAACTGTGACGTGAGGCTGATGTCCTTGTCCCAACTGTGGCGTGAGGCTGATGTCCTTGTCCCAACTGTGACGTGAGGCTGATATCCTTGTCCCAACTGTGACGTGAGGCTGATGTCCTTGTCCCAACTGTGACGTGAGGCTGATGTCCTTGTCCCAACTGTGACGTGAGGCTGATATCCTTGTCCCAACTGTGACGTGAGGCTGATATCCTTGTCCCAACTGTGACGTGAGGCTGATGTCCTTGTCCCAACTGTGACGTGAGGCTGATATCCTTGTCCCAACTGTGACGTGAGGCTGATGTCCTTGTCCCAACTGTGACGTGAGGCTGATGTCCTTGTCCCAACTGTGACGTGAGGCTGATGTCCTTGTCCCAACTGTGACGTGAGCTGGATGTAGCCGGGACCAGGATCGCTCGCCAATGATAACTGCCGTAGTTAGGAATTGTGGAGATTGTGCCTGCAAGGGGGCAGGCAGAGAGTAAGGCCGGCAAAGTGTCAAGAAAGGCTGAGTCACTCACAGTTTGTCATTCATTACTTGTGGAAGTGTCCATGCTTCAGCAGCATAGCAAACTGAAGGGAACACTGTGGAGTCTCTAAGAGAAGCGGCCAACTTCCAGGACTGTCTCGATAGAAATTTGGTTAGAAATTATTTGACTTATAGAAATATATATACTTTATAGCAACGTGATGTTCGTTTGTTTGTTTGGAGTGTCCACAATGAGTAGGTTTACTCTATCGTGCACCCTGAAAAGGACGTTAAATGGCGGGCTGAAGTTGCCTTCCTCACATTCCGAGCGTGCGGATGAAGGGGAACCGGGGTCCACCAGGCGGTTATGCTTAGCTTGACGCTTCATCTGCGTGTCACTCGCTACTACGTGGATCACGTTGATCCCTCACCTTGTTAGCCAGGTACCATGAAAACAGCCCATTTCAAGGAAGGGCTACGAGGAAGCCAATGTTGGTCAGTATGTTTTGCACGATCCTGACTAATATCTGATCAATATATTTTGCCTGACCAGATGTTAGTCTTCCTTCCCAAAACAACGTGACACTAGAGCCTGTATTGTTTTCAGGAAAACTTGTGGGCCATTTGTTCACAATTATCGACATCGCAGTGAATGAGACGGACAACCACGTCATTAGCCTGTGTGCTGGCAGAGTATTCCGTGTCTGGGACATTCACACCCTGACATGCCTGCAGGTTCGTTACGTCTTTATTATCTATCCATAGCATAGATCCACCTAAGCATAGAGCCACTACCACATGTAGGAAGAAAGCCAACGCCCAAAATACTGTGCATTTCTGTAGTGGTCGGTTTTGTAGCAATTTGTTAAACATGATGTTGTTAGCCTAAAGTTTACCATTTTTTGCTCCGTTCTATTACCTTCTTAGAAGATGTGGTGGTTAGATTCTTTGTTTTATGCCCGGCACTTTTTTAGGCTTTGTCACTTGAGTCTTTTATAGCATGCTCCATCACATTTATCTGACAGTGACTTTGCCTAGGGCTATCGACCTCGTTGTGAACAAACAAGCGTATACTTAAAATATTAATAAATAGTCTCATTAACTGATATAGAGTGAGATTCATACAAACGCCTTTAGCAATGGTGGCACAGTATTCCTAAAGTCTTTCAGGATTTGATTATTTTTAGGTTTGGATGGGCTTGGCTTGGCTTCGTTCGTTTTCAATCTCCCGCAACAAAACCCTAAAAGGGCTTAAGTAGCAGAATGTAGTCCAGATAGCGGAATGCGCTGTGTCGTAGTTTACAGCTTGACTGCGATATTTGCAGCTTTCGGTCCAACACATCCGACCAGCAAGCATTTTTTTAGTACCGGGTTAGCATTCCCTCTTCGATCCCTTCTCCTTAGCCAGTCTGGCCTGCTGCAGCCTGTTTTCCAGGATCACGGCGTGAAGGTGTAGAAGGGTCTTGGCAGCTTTTGTTCGCTGGGCCTGACGCTAGCAGTCAGCTATGGGTCGCTGACCACAGCAGCTCATGCGCTGCTCAGCATCTTGATCCCTTTATTTTTGGATAAAATTAGTTTTCAGTTTTGAAAGCAACAAAGAAATAACTGCATTCCTTTGTTATGTTACTACTTCGCACCATAATAACAAAAACAATATTATATATCAATAGGAAGGGAAATGGTTACAGAAAATGAACATGTCAGTAAATTGTCGATGTTTGATTATTTTGCAGAATAAATAGGTTGTAAAAACAACACAAAATTAAGAAGCAGATAATGTATACGTCAAAATATTGTAATTCACTTAAATTTGTCCATTGTTTAAAGTATTGCAATCCAATTTTCTGGCAATTTTATACACAAGAATCAAACGTCCTTCAGAACACAGTTTATTTGATGTATTTATGTCCATAGATATTGAACATGTACTTTTTTCTCAGTGATTCTAGAATAAAACACAATATAAAAATGAATCAAAGTCGAAGCAGTGATCACACTTTACTTGACATAAATATCACGCCATCAACACCTACTACGCTCGTGTTGGTCAAATTTTGTTAAAAGAACTGTTCTAGTCTTAGCAGTAAAGTATCCGGTCGCGTTAAAAACCTGTATCGCCGTTCTGCGAAACAAAGAAACTTGTCACCTGGGCCTATCTACTATAGTGACTAAAGGTCCTGTAGGGTTTCGAGATAGTGCCACTGTAGTGGCTATAGGTCCGGAAAGAGTTAAGCGAAAACGGATGAGACTATCAGAAAGAAAGAACAAATGTGATGTAGAACATATGATAGCCCAAGTTGACAAGGGCAGATAAGCACATTAACTAACATTATAAATGGGCGTGGCCACGCAGAGTTATTGTTCGTTGGTTATTGATCGAGCAGAATGTGGGTTTCTGTCCTTTGGCCCAATGCCATATAGTTCAAGTGTTTGTGAGCTGCTGGTTAGTTTCATATATAGGATTTCACTTGTCTGGTCTCGAAGGAAGAAGCTCCTTCCTAACACTGTCATGTGCCTGCCACTCAAAAAGATAATGCTCAATAGCGTTATAAGGGTGTGTGCACAGCCGGCGCTCTGGAGTATGTTCTGGTTGGATTCTGTTCAAGTGACTATTGTGTAAGTAGACTGCGAATTCGAAAAGTGATGCCTTCATTTACCATTTTCAGGATGATGATATTGTCTTTCGCATTTGAGAGGCTATATGCGTACTCCAAGCCATCTCAAGCCATAAACATGATAGACTCTCACACGAAAAACAATATATCATCGTGTTGCTGCCCTCAAAAACTCATATATTGTTCTACAGTGGACTTCGGCCTACAGTGGACTCCGGCCTACAGTAGACTCCGGCCTACAGTGAACTCCGTCCAACTGTGGTATCCTTGGAAACGAGACGCTAGATGAACGGAAGTGGCGGTAAGCAGACTCGCCATTCACAGAGCTGTAAATAATCAAAGACACTCATCAAACGATCCATGAGGACATAATGGAGAGACCAGCACAAAGGCTAGAAGCCATAAAATGGCAGCATAGACAAGCTTCGTAGAGATTATGCAGACAAAGATTTTCATACTGAAAACTGTACATTGCAGACCTTCACAGAATTACACCGCCATGTGCAATTGTGGATCGCCCAAACAAACACGAGAACATATTCTGCAGGACTGCCCCACCTATGCAGACCAAATAGAGGCAGTCTGGCCAGAGGAAGCGATCATGCTCGAAAAGATGTTGGGATCGGCGAAGACATGAAACACATTCTCTTTGCGTGTTCGTCACCGGACTTAGAGCATAGCATTAGTTGATCGAAGAAGAAATATGAGAAAAAGAAGAACAGAAAAAGAAAAGTTGCAGTAGAAGAAGAATAGCAGAAAAAGAAGAAAAAGAAAAAAAAGAAGAAGACAAAGAAGAAGAAAAAGAAGAAGAAGGAAGCATTTGATAGACATGTGAACACGATCATCGTGTCTGGGCTTACTGTCAAATAATGCCTAATTTGTGTATCGCTGGCAGTACATGTTTTACGTGAATATGATCTTTTTCACACATTCATTTGTTAGTTTTGGTGTACAGTGGTCGACTAAACATTATGTTAAATGATGTGCAATGTGAATCTTTCAGGTGTTTGCTGATTATGAAGGAAAGCCGGGTGTGAGACGAATTAATAGCATGATCTTTGACAATACTAATGAGCGTCTGTTGGCAGGTCAGCATGTTGCTTGTAGTTATGGCTAACATTCTGGTCAACAACAATTACATTTACAAGAACTGATAGTTTCTCACAGGGAGCGAAAATAGGCCCCAGCTTAAATCAAAAGAAATCAGAAATAATGTTGGTAACTTATCATCATCATCATGTAGCATGTTATTTGCAGAACGTCGTTCTCAGGACATCCTGTCTGTAGGAAACTCCGTTGTTTCGCTTAACGTGTCCAAAAAACCTTAGTTTCCGGGTCATTTCTTTATTTATAACCAAATTCTACTACACATTCAAGTCTTTCCGGATTATTTGTTTCTTTCTTTCTTTGTCCACGGGATTTTCAGGACTCTTCTGTAGCACTGTGTTTCAAAAGCATCGATCTTCGCTCTTAGTGCTTTTATAATCTTCCATGTTGCACATCCATATGTTGCCACAGGACAAATGCATGTTCTGTTAGTAACTAAGAAACGCAAAACTCCAAAATCTTTTTTTTAAAGTGAACGAGACGGAACTGAAAATGAACACCCATCTCAAAGATTGAGCACCCACGTCAGTTCTGATGGCAGATGGACATGAAATGAAGAACAGAATAGCCAGGGCAAAATCAGTCTTCCAGAGAATGATTGTGCAACAAAAACCTATGACTTGATTTAAGGAGGACAGTTCTTGGATGCTACATGGAACCAGTACTGACATATGGCAGCCAGTCATGGACAATCAGCAGGGAAATACAGAGATCATTTATGGCGACGGAAATGTGGATTTACAGAAGAATTTTGAGAGTTCCATGGATTGCAAAGAAAGCTAATAACGAGGAGGCACAGGGGCGACGCACAAATACAGCGTCTGCCAATACTCAGGATAAGGTAGTTGCCCTTTTTCGGGCATGTCGTGAGAAGAGGTAGGTTGGAACACATGATGACAACGGACAGAATCGCAGGCAAGATGGACAGAGGGAGACAGAGAGCGAAAATATTAGACAGCTTGAAGTCATGGCACGGAAGGCGATCAGCGGCGATATCACCGACACACGTGATACGTGGAAATGGAGGTCCGTGATCATCAATGCCAACAGACAGAGCACTTAACCATGATGATGATGTGTTGTTATTGTTTTGAATATGCTATGGCCTGCAGTGATTGGATATCTTCGGCGGCTCGTCGGAATAACAGGAGATTTTACTGAACTTTAACTTAACGTCTTTATACTGGTTTAGAAGACTCTGCAGTCTGTTTACAATCAGTTTTATTTACATTTCATTTAGCTAAAGACTATACGCATTCAATCTATACTTGAATGCATTCTCCACTCTATGACTAAGCAAATATTTCCTGGTATCTAATCTGGACCTTTCTTTAGATAATTTGTAGCTATGCCCTCTTGTAGGTGGTTGTATTTTGAAAAACTTGTAATATTCTAATTTATCCACTCCTTTGATTATCTTATAGACTTGTATTCTTCACATTTCTAGAAACGTTAGGCCGGTTTTTTCTAGTCTTTCCTCATAACTGTAATTCTGGAATCCCACTATCAGCTTTGCCGCTCTTTTTTGTATCCTTTCCAGCACGTTTATATTTCCTCTACGATAAGGACTCCACACCTGTACACAGTACTAAAATTTAGGCCTAACTTTATACAGTTTGACTATTACATAAGGAAACTTCAATTTTTAATCATTTTTGAAGTCATCAGCGTGATGTGTTGGCACAATTAAGTATTACACTTTGGAATGTGTATTTTGTGTTTTTCTTACACATTCCTTCAATTTTGTTAGTTTTATAGCTATTAGGGAGCCACGTAGCGCAGTGGTTAGCTTGCTGGCTTCGCATCCGAGTGGTTCTGGGTTCATTCCCCAGTCGAGACGAAAATTTTTTCTCAGACCGCAACGGCACCCGGGTCGACCCAGCCTAAAATGGGTATCGGTTCAGTAGGGGAAGTATAGGCGGCGAGGGAGAGGAGATGGCTGCCGCCCTCATATAGCCAAGCCTTTGAAATGTGAGATCGCTAACACCTCACACCCCGACGGCAGTAATTACAGGGTTTCTTTACTTTACTTTACATAGCTATCGGTATTTAGCTGGAATTATCAGTCAGACTGGGACCTCGCGACAGGATCAGGTACAACATACTGACCTGGACGTCGCGACAGGGGCAGGTACAACATACTGACCAGGACGTCGCGACAGGGGCAGGTACAACATACTGACCGGGACGTCGCTACAGAATAAGGTACAACATACTGACCCGGACGTCGCTACAGGATCATGTACAACATACTGAATGGAACGTCACGACAGGGTCAGGTACAAGATACTGACCGGGACGTCGCGACAGGATCAGGTACAACATACTGACCGGGACGTCGCGACAGGATCAGGTACAACATACTGACTGGGACGTCGCGACAGGATTAGGTACAACATACTGACTGGCACGTCGCGACAGGGTCAGGTACAAGATACTGACCAATACCACTATCTCTCTTCAATGTAGTGTTCACTTTGTTGTTTGTGAATGCCCACAATGAGTAGGTTACTCTTTTGTGCGCTCTCAAAAGGCCGTTAAGTGGCGGGATGCAGTAGCTTTCCTCACATCCTGATGAAGGTGGACCGGGGTTCTCCAGGCGGTTGTGCTGTACTTAGCTTCATCTACGTGTCACTCACTACTACGGAGCTCACGTTCCATCCCCCCCCCCTCCTTGTTAGCCAGGCTGACATGAAAATAGCCCGTTTCCAGGGAGGGCTACTAGGAAGCCGACGTGAGGGTCTTGGCCAGTATGTTTTACCTGACTGACTAACCTGTCTGATCAGTATATTTTTGCCTGACCAGACGTTAGTCTTCCTCCCCAGTGTTCTCTTTAAAAAGACGGTTTTCAAGGCATTTTGGCTTAAGTGATGTGAATCGACGTGGTAACGATCCTAACGCAGATGAAGCCAAGCGTAGCACAACCACATGGAGGACCATGGTACACCTTCATCAGCATGCTCGATATGTAAGAAAAGCTACTTCAAGCCGCCACTTTAACGTCCTTTCCATGGAACACAAATGAGTAATCTTACTCACTGTGAACATTAAACTACAACAATCTGTACTCCTATTATGGTCTCTAGAGCAACACAAGACCAATTCATGCTACTAGACTATGCTACATTTTGGTTATGCTGCCTGATCAGTATTTTTAGAAAGGGCCACAAAAACTGCCACTGCAAGAGCATATAAACTTTGCTGCCACATGCTACCTGCAAGGAGGCAAGCTGCAGTGGTTTGTTATATGCTTGGATCAAAATATAACAATAATAGAAAGATCATAATTTAAATAAGGATTGTCCAAACCATGTCCGACGGCCGATCTGGTAAGGTGAAAATCGGAAAGATTTAATCTTCATTGCATGCAACCTGAAAACTCGGAGCCTTATCACGTTCATGGATAGGTACTCGTCGCCTAAACAAACTTTCTACCTACCACACATTTACGAAGGGAGCTCCGAGAGTTGTGCTTTCTATTTTATTACATGAAAACTACAATAGATAAAAAGAGCACAATACGACCATTTGTTAGAGCAATGTCTTGCCTTAAAAAAAATATTTTTCAACGAAGTCACCACTCTTGGATGTACATTGTCTCCAATGATGAACAAGGTCATACGTGCCGCGCTGGTAAAAATCTGCACCAGCGGAGGTGACTCAATGTTTCACAGCCTCTATGACGGCGACATTGCTAGGAAAATGTTGCTCACGCAGGCCATCTGTCATTGACTCGAACAGATGGAAGTCGGAAGGCCCGAAAACAAGATTGGACCGTAGGTAGTAGGACAGTACAGCTATAACTGACCATGTGCTCAACGGTCTTCAAACTGCCATAGGGCTTTCAAAGACAGATTGTCTTCTTCTCTGGCCTGACCCTGGAAATGCCAGCATTCAGCTTTGTCAGTCTCGCAATGTAACGATCAGAGTTGATGGTTTGTCCAGGTTCCAGAAAATCAAAAAGGATTACCAAAAGACAGTGCACATCACTTTACCTGCTGAGGGCTGCTTCTTGAACTTTTTTCTCGACAGGGAATATACATACCGCTTTTTGTACGAATTACAATGTGAGAATCAACATAAAGAAAACCGAAGTTATTACGATTACAAGAAACGACAAATAAACAACTATATTCATGCAAAACCAACAAGTAAAACAGCTGAAAAATGTCATGCACGTGGGTAACATGTTCCCAGCAGATGGGAAAGGCGATATAAAAAACTCATTTCTTCTTATTCATTGACTGCCGTTTTGTCTCAGGATCCTAGTGGTGGCACTAGATCTCATAACCAGTGATGATGCGATCCAGGAAATTGTCACCTTCATCCTCGTAATAGTTCAAGAGGTCACGACAACCTTGCATGCGGTGTTCTTCCTGTTCCTGTGTGAGCATTCATGGGACACTCCTGGCACAACTGTGGGATATTCTAACGTTACCACCGTCGCTTCTAACGCATTGAAGTCGATATCCAGCTGGGTATAAACAGATCTCTGGTCGTAATCCTCAGATTTCCGCTGATGAGCTGGTCGAGACGTTCTTCATTGTGTGGTGTGACAGCTGTGTATGGCCGTCTGGAACATAGCTTGTTCTTCATGTCGCTTTCACCACAACCCACTTCCTCAATGTGCTAACATCCGCTGTTTGGTCGCCGTAAACGTTCAGCAAGCGCCGATGAATGCCAATTGGTGCCAACTTTTTCCACAAGGAGGAATTTAATAACGCACCTCTGTTTATAGCGCACTTCTGTTTATAACGGACTTCCATGACATACGCCATTTGATCAAACTGCTGCTTCCTCTGTCTGCCCCCTTGTCAGACAAAAACACAATGTTACGGGTATTGGCGAGAAGATTCAAACCTTACTGCTATTACTGTCAAACGTTCTGACGTTGTGTGACATCAAAATAAAATAAGAGGTACTTGTTTCAGAGCATATATATATTTAGAGAGTTAATCAATGTGTGTATCAATTTGTAATAACTTTCTAATCATGTCTTCGTTTTTGTCAATATTGCACACATTTTTGTGAGAATTCTTTTTACATAAGTAACACGTTCGTTATTTCAACGTAAGCTCATACCAGTAATTCTGTGTTTCAGGATCAAGTGTTATAGAAACCTGGCCTTTGAGTAGAGCTGTTCAAGAGACTGTGCCAGGGCCACTTACACCTGGCAGGACAATTGTTCATGTAAACATGCCAGTTAGAACTGCATATTTATATCATGAACATTTGGTCACACTCCATAAGTCATTGGTTCCCTTTCATTTCTCTTCTTCATACACTTAAATGTCTTCATAATATACCAATGTGAATATGCCCAGAGAAAATAGAACATAATCTTAGGTCATTGCCAGCTTCAAAGACCTTGACCAGTATTTGTACTACTAACGTCCATGTGTGCTCCCACTCTGTTTCTCTTAAGTTTAGACATATTCCATCCACCCACCCACCCAATCCCCCACCCACCCAAACCCACCCACCCACCCATACCCAAACACCCAAACACCCACCCACCCACCATCCATCCATCCATCCATCCATCCATCCCTCTATCCATCCATCCATCTATCTATCTATATATCTATATATTTATCTGTCTGTCTGTCTGTCTGTCTGTCTGTCTGTCTGTCTGCCTGCCTGCCTGCCTGTCTGTCTGTCTGTCTGTCTGTCTGATCTCACTACTCAGAGATCCTGGGAAATATTTACCGGATGATCCACGGGAAAAAATCCCGGTGTCTCCACCGGGATTTGAACCCGCGACCTCCAACACCCGCGGCGAACACTTTACCTCGAGACCACTGGGTTAGTCTAGCCAGCTAAATACGTCCTATTTCCAAATGAAATGCAATTTACAAACCTACGTTATTCCCATCTCATTTATATTTATAGTTTGTTTTTGTATGTCCTACCTTTTAGAGGTCTTGATAGGTCCGGTATTTTGGATTTTCATCCATGAAGTTATGCATGGTCATTTTTTTTTTTCAGAGACATGTGCCCAGTGTCAAAACAAAGAGCGCATCACTAAAGGTCAAAACTGCACAATCGTTTGAGTACCCGCTCATCTTTGACAAAGGCAGGTAATATTATAATTAGAATATTACTGAGTTTTAACCAAAATAAAAAATAACGTTTTGCAGAGAGTAACAGGTACAGTGAAAATAACATGTTATCGGCATCTTCTACCATTGATGTTACAGGAATGATAAACAATAACACAATAAAGTTGTATACATTGTATAGAAAAAAAAGCAGATCGCCAAGCGAATGATAATTTTGGGAATTTTGTTATATTTATCTCCTTCAATCTGGATTGTCGATGGGGAGATGCGTGGTGCTGGGGTGTTAATCAAGGACAGTGTCCAGTTTGATTGGACATGTCGGGCATTTCTCTCGGTATGACCACTTCTCTGTGCACAGAAAGGATTGGTATAACTACTGTACTACAAAACTGCCATAGTGGAAGACGTTACACACAGGCAACCGATGTATGGTAAACTCAGGATAGAAGAGCGCTCGCCAGGGAGGGGTGGAGGAATAAAAGACACGATACAAAGAGACTAACAGTTTCTTTGAATACTTTCTCCATTGATGTTGCTGCCTACGAGCTGCTTATTCCGAACCGCTCATTCTAGCGCATTGCCATCACTCCTGGTGCTTGCATCGCTGGGCAAAGAACCTATACTGCGGAGCAGGACAAGCGAGCTGCACCAAAGGGCAGAATGCAAGACGGCCCAATTACTAATGCTGTTCGTGTGTGCCTTACGTGCGGTAGATTCCTATGTGAATCTACCAGATCAGATGGATAGGGCATGTTGTTGGCATGCAAGATTAGCGCATTCCTAAACACCTGTTGTACGGCGAGGTCAGGACAGGACAGCGTTCACTGAACAAAAGAAACGATTCAAAGACACTCTACAAGTTTATTTAAATAATTTCTCCATTTTGATGTTGCTGCCTGGGAGCTGCTTGCTCCGAACCGTTCAGCCTGGCGCACTGCAGTGGCAGATGGTGCTTGCTCCATGAGCAGAGGACCATTACAGAGGCGCAGGAAAAGCGAGTTGCACGAAAGGAAAGAATGAAAGACTGCCCAACTATAAATGCTGCTCACGTGTGCCCTACGTGTGGTAGAGTCTGTCACTCTCAGATCGGGCTATGCAGTCACATCTGAATAAACATATCTAACGATGTTGCCATCTTCGCTTGCGATGGGCAACTAACTAACAAACACGCATCCATACAATTACCACCACTCCTTGACATCGCCCAAAGGACCACGGTCTGGGGTCAAAAGGGGCGTATCTTCGTATAAGCTTCTGTTGATTACTTACCCTGTGGCATGCATGTTTATCTGATTTCTGATATACCTGTACCATGCTATTCTAGGGTGTTCCGTTTACTGCGGTGTAAACACTGTTGTGTTTTTGTCTATTGATAGGTGGGAGCCATTTCGGAGGTCAGCATACAATTCCAGGAAAGGTCAGGTCCAGAGACCAGAGAATCATAAATATTTTGGAGCATTAATAAAGCCAAAGGTCTGTACTTGACGATAAATACAAATGTCATGGTATGGTTTTGTATGAATCTTTAGAAAACCTATCATGTTTTGTATAAACCTTTAGAGACGACATAATGGTCTCGTATAAACCTTTAGAGAACCCATATTAAAACAGAATTGATGACACAACGGGGTCTGTCAGACATTGACGAGATACTAAAGTGCTGCACTACAGTAAAGTATTTATCGCTACCATTTTGCTGCATTACAAACTAATCAGAGATTTTAGTCAGGATAAGGCAAAATATACTGGACAAGACCCACAGTAAATCCATCAGAGCAGAAACTAATACGTCCACTTATTACTAGATTACTGGACCACTTGTTCTTCAGCGGCGGTCACAGCGGGTCCCAACTTTGTTTCCATTGTCTTCTGTCTTGGGCCACAGTGGACCAGTGGGTGATAGGTTTCCCGTCTGTAGCATTGTAGATATTGTTTCTGAGTTCGAGGGAGTTAGACCAGCACGTAGGTGATCTACCCCGTGGTCGTCGTCTGTCTCGTGTGTGCCTAGGCTGGTGACGTCGTGCTCCAACGGTCATCAGTTCTCTGAAGACAGTGTCTAGCCCAGCAATGTGTTGTCTTGTCTGTGTGGGTAACTGCATCCTTCACCGGTGACTAGCCCAGCAATGTGTTGTCTTGTCTGTGTGGGTAACTGCATCCTTCACCGGTGACTAGCCCAGCAATGTGTTGCCTTGTCTGTGTGGGTAACTGCATCCTTCACCGGTGACATCTGCCGTACGCCAGTGTTGTGAAGACCTTTCAAGCGTTGTCTTTGGTGCGTGAGACCGATCATGCATCTCTCAAGGGAGAATTGGATCACTCAGAGTTTGGACCATTTCTTTTGCAAGTAACTAAGTTGTTACAGCTTATCAAATTGTAGGGAGTATTGAAGAGTTGAATAGGAAGGTATGCAGACTCTGGTCAACAAGTATTTTCTAATTCCATTTTTATGGTCGAGAAAACCGCTTAAACCGAGCAACGGCATTTTGTAGGGTCTGGGTTTAGATCGTTCTGCATGTTCTATAGGCGTGCCAGGCAGATGTAATCCTCCCCTTTGTGGAGGTGGAGACAAGTGGAGGTGGAGACAAGAGGAGGTGGAGACAAGAGGAGGTGGAGACAAGAGGAGGTGGAGACAAGTGGAGGTGGAGACAAGAAGAGGTGGAGACAAGAGGAGGTGGAGACAAGTGGAGGTGGAGACAAGTGGAGGTGGAGACAAGGTGGAGACAAGAGGAGGTGGAGGCAAGAGGAGGTGGAGACAAGAGGAGGTGGAGACAAGTGGAGGTGGAGACAAGTGGAGGTGGAGACAAGAGGAGGTGGAGACAAGAGGAGGTGGAGACAAGAGGAGGTGGAGACAAGAGGAGGTGGAGACAAGAGGAGGTGGAGACAAGAGGAGGTGGAGACAAGGTGGAGACAAGTGGAGGTGGAGACAAGTGGAGGTGGAGACAAGAGGAGGTGGAGACAAGGTGGAGACAAGAGGAGGTGGAGACAAGGTGGAGACAAGAGGAGATGGAGACAAGAGGAGGTGGAGACAAGGTGGAGACAAGAGGAGGTGGAGACAAGAGGAGGTGGAGACAAGGTGGAGACAAGAGGAGGTGGAGACAAGAGGAGGTGGGGACAAGAGGAGATGGAGATCCATAATCGTCAACATCAACTACCAGCCCTTCCCCAGGACGCGTAAGGAAGATGATGAGAGATAGACCGATTAACAAGGAGACGAAATTGACGTTATGGGAGGCCACAGCCTCGAGAAGGCCACACAAAGGAGGAAGATGTTTTTATTTCACGAATTCCGCTGATTCCGTCCAATCTGAAAATTAGGTTACTTCTGGTGCGAATGCCCATGGCTATGGCATGCCGGTACTACAGTCAGTATGTTCGTATATAGAAGTAGGATCATGATTAGGTCTTTCAAAACTCCAAAACCAAGCCATGAGAGTTATAACAGGAGGCATGAAGTCAACGCCAATTTTAGAACTTGAAAAGATTACAAAACTGCAATCCATGACCGACAGAAGAGACTGCAGAGCCCAGCAGCAAGCAGAGAAACTCAGAAGACTGACTTACCATCCAATGCATCAGAGACTAAATAATTTTGGAAATGGGAAACTAAAGCGGAGAAACTTTGCAGAAATAGTCAAAGCAAAGATAAACGAAGACCCTATGAACGCACTAACAACACCAAAGCCCATCCCTACTGTACGAAAACCTACCTGGAGGCAGCATATATTTCCAGAGGTGGAAGAAAATATACCAGGTATTGGAAACAAAAACAGCCAGACTGAAAAAGAAAGAAGAGATACAACCCTGAGGTACATAACGGAAAACTACCCAAGCATGGACTGGATCCATGCATACACCGACGGTTCTGTAACAAACACAACACACAACGGAGGGGCAGAGGTATTCCTGAACCTACCAAATGGCAGAAAAATAACACTATCAGTGGCAACTGGAAAATACACAAGCAATTTCAGAGCGGAGGCAGAGGCACTGAGGGCTGCAGTAAAAGAAATGGTGACAGGTAAAAGGAATGAAAGCCATATAGTCCTGCTCACAGAAAAATACTGAACTTAATGATTTAAGAGCAGTACTCTGTCAACTATGCCAGCAGTCCGCACCAAAAAGAGTAGTGGTACAGTGGGTTCCATCCCACTGCAACATCCAAGGCAACGAGGAGGCAGACAGACTGGCAAAAGAAGGTACAAGACTACCACAACCAGATACTAGTGTGACATACAAAGAGTCAAAAAGGCTTTTTAGAGCTAGATACATGACCAAATGGGAAACCGAACATACTGGCTACACAAAAAACGATGCCTATTACCAGTTGAACAGAAGAGAGCAGGTCGTGGTCTTCAGACTTCGCACTGGCCACAATAGACTGAGGTACCACCTATTCAACAAATTGAAGATAGGTGGCACTGACGAATGCTCGTGTGGTACCGGGAAAATTACCGCTGAACATTTGCTGCAAAACTGCCCGACATACGAGGATCAGAGAAAGCAGATGTGGCCATCACCAGTGGCAACACTAGACAAGCTCTATGGCAGTGTCGACAGCCTCAGGATGACCGCTGCTTTTTTCGAAAAAATAAAGGTTGACGTCTGACAGCGTAAGAAGAAGAAGAAGAAGAAGAAGATTAGGTCTTTCCAGATGAGCATAAGAGGTACAGTGCTAAATGACGGTCAGTAATCTGTGTGATTACTACCTTGCTCTACGGCAGCGAAACATGGACTCGGTATGTCTTACATGAAAAATGACTAAATGCTTTTCATATGCGCTGCCTGATGCCTATACTTGGAATTTCATGGGATGACAGAGTGACTAACAATGACGTGTTGGGCCGTGCAAAGATTAACAGTTTAGTTAGGATTTTCCGGCAGTACCGCATGCACCGGCTTGATCACGTGTGCACAATGGAGGATGGGTGAATACCAAAAGATATCCTATACGGAAATCTGACCACAAGCAAGCGAAAGAAAGTTAGACCCTTCCTCCGCTACAAAGATGTTTACAAGCGTGACCTGAAAGCGTTTGATACGAACACCAGCAACTAGGAGGAACTTGCCAAAGACAGACCCGGCTTGATGCAGGCTTTGTGTGTTGGACTGCAGGCAGGAGAAGACAAGATGCGTCAAGATGTAGACCCGGCTTGAGGCAGGCTTTGTATGTTGGACTGCAGGCAGGGGAAGACAAGATGCGTCAAGACGTAGACCCGGCTTGAGGCAGGCTTTGTGTGTTGGACTGCAGGCAGGGGAAGACAAGATGCGTCAAGATGTAGACCCGGCTTGAGGCAGGCTTTGTGTGTTGGACTGCAGGCAGGGGAAGACAAGATGCGTCAAGATGTAAACCCGGCTTGATGCAGGCTTTGTGTGTTGGACTGCAGGCAGGGAAAGACAAGATGCGTCAAGATGTAGACCCGGCTTGAGGTAGGCTTTGTGTGTTGGACTGCAGGCAGGGGAAGACAAGATGCGTGAAGATGTAGACCCGGCTTGAGGCAGGCTTTGTGTGTTGGACTGCAGGCAGGGGAAGACAAGTTGCGTCAAGATGTAGACCCGGCTTGAGGCAGGCTTTGTGTGTTGGACTGCAGGCAGGGGAAGACATGATGCGTCAAGATGTAGACTTCAAACGTATGCAGCGAAAGCAAGGGCAACAACTGACTAATTCCCTTCTCTAGCATGAAGTCCGTTGTTCTGAGACTGACAGGATGTCAATCAATCAGAGGTAGGATCAATGTGTGTATCATTTTGGCATAATTTTCTAACGATTTGATCTTATTTGTTAATATTTTTCTAAGTTGTGTTACTATTATTTTCACACAATCCACATGTAAGACATATATTAGCTAGGAAATGTGATTGATTCTGTGTTCAAATGTCATGGAAACGTGGCCTTGAGTAGAGCAGTTCAAGAGACTGTGTCGATGCCACATACATACGACAGAACTATTGCTACCGTCACCTCTTACTGCATACTCATTACATGGCAGTCGTCTTATTCTCATCTCAGTCTAACAATAATGTTCCCAGCACCTCCTCGGAATGGAATACCCAAATTATAAGCGTAGTCTTTTTTTCTTTCCATTTCAAGGCCTACAACTATCATTTGAAAAACTGTTTCGCAGACAACAAGACCAATTGGATAGTGTTCAGATCGCTCCCAGTGTACAGAGTAAGTGATTTAAGAATGTTGTTTTAATTGTCACACTTCGATAAATATGCCAGCAAATATAAAAATAAATACACATGTAATGATACTGTTACGTTGCTGTTTGAGACAATTAATTTAATACCCTTGAAGTTTAATTGGTGGCGCAGCAGGTGGAATGTTACGATAGAGTCTCCTAATCAGGGCGACATGGGTTTGAACCTGTTGTTTTCTGTAGGAGGGGCAATTGTGACCTTCCCTGCACACTACATGATGACAGTCGGGTTAAACAAGCTATATTCCTCATGACTACGTATTCTCCTAGCGGACCCTGACAAATGGGAAAAACTGTATTCGTTTAAAAAAAAATAATAGATGTTTCATTAATATGAGGCAGCTATATAATAATTTAGAGTTTCATTGATGTGAGGCAGGTATTGAATAATTTAGAGTGTCCTTAATGTGAGGCAGGTATTGGACGCGTTAATATTTCATTAATATAAGGCAGGTATTGAGTAATTTAGAGCTTTATTAATATGAAGCAGGTATTGAATAACTTAATGTTTAATTAATCTAAGGCAGGTTTTGAATAATTTAATGATAGGTGTGTGTGTGTGAGAGGAGCAGCTGATGACGAGGCAGATAGTATATTGGTGTTCGAGTCAGGTCCGGAAGACTTTGCCGAGAAGAAAACGACGGGCTCACAACAATCATGTGCCTATTGTAAACGGCAACTAAAGAGAGGTGTGAGTATGACTGGCAATCTCATCGTGTAAAATCAATTACAACAGACACCTCGACTTCATAAGCACACATAACGCTTCGACGCAGGCGTTTAAAAGATGACAACTGTAGTGGTGGATGTATACTTCGGCGGGAGCGATTAAGGGGCTAGAAGATGAATGGAACAGAGTTACTGCTGAAATCTGATGTGACTGTACAGTTGAGGATCAAACTCTTCATCAAACGGTTAAAATTATTTATAAAAAAGGTTTTGACCGCCACCAGATAGTCTACGTCTCAGTTACACTATCTATGAGAAAGAGACTCCTTGGATGCTACGTGGAACCAGTACTGACTTATGGCATTGAATCATGGACAATCCGCAAGCAAGCGCATACATCTTTAGAAGCAACGGAGATGTGGTTAACAGAAGAATGCTGCGGATGACATGGACTGAAAGGAAGACTAAGGGTACACTACTCGAAGAGGCACAAAACACAAAGACAACTTATTGCTTAGTTCAGAACAAGGCAGTCATTCACTGGCAGGGACAGATCACCACACTTTGTCTCCGAACACAACACAACGGACTGAATAAACACACGTACATGCTTCGTGCGTCTGCTTTCCCATTGTACATATGTGTACTAAACAAATAAACCGTTAAGTACATATTAAAGGAGGGTTTTTCTTCACCCAGTCAAAGAAAATACACTGGCCCAATCATCCAACAACACTTAAAACTTGACGAAACTAATCAATTGCTCTAACCAATCGGCCTAAACATACACTCTAAACAATCACTCTAAACAATCGCTCTAAACAAACGCTATAAACAAAAGCTTTAACCAAATGCTCTAAACATATGCTCTAAACAAATGCACTTAACATACTCTCTAAACAATCACTCTAACCATACGCTCCAAACAAATACTCTAAACAAACGCTCTAAACAATCGCTCTAAACAAATACTCTAAACAAACCCTCTAAACAATCGCTCTAAACAAACACTCTAAACAAATACTCTAAACAATCGCTCTAAACAAACACTCTAAACAAACACGTTAAACAATCGCTCTAAACAAACGCTCTAAACAAACACTCTAAACAATCGCTGTAAACAATCGCTCTAAAAAACACTCTAAACAAACACTCTAAACAATCGCTCTAAACAATCGCTCTAAACAAACAATCTAAAATAACACTCTAAACAATCGCTCTAAACAAACGCTCTGCACAAACACTCTAAACAAACACTCTAAACAATCGCCTCTGAACATACGTGCGTTCGTTACGGGAACTGGTCTGACGGTGTGAACAGGATAGTTGAGATCTCAAGAAGAGGAAGCAGAAGAACCCAGGTTTAAACCTCAATAATATCTTACCATTTAAACAAAAAATCAGTGGTGTAATAAACATTTTGCCTGTTCACTTCAACAGCTTGGACAATCCAGATGTATTTATGGGTTCTATACTGTCCGTGAAATTACATTTGATAAGTGTTTTGTTGCGAAGCTGTTATTTGATTCACTGCACTATTGTGTTAGTGTACGAAATTGTTCTTTTTGTTTTTGTTTTTGTGTTCGCCTTATTTCTCTAATCCGCGAGGCGGTGTGCGTTGCACTGTGGTTTTTATTTTGCGCCTGTCGGCCCAGTGCATCCGACTTCAGCATTCATTTTATGTAACAGTCTGCTTCTTCCTGCATTTTCTAAGGGTTTGCTTTCCCGGGGTAACGGCCGGTGCTGTGATTGGATATCGAACCCAGCACCTTCTGTTTGTAAGCCGTGTCACTTAACCACTAGCCCACTCCGTTCCCCTAAATTGTTATTTGATTCATGTCACTATTGTGTTAGTGTTGTGAATTTGTTATTGTATTGATTTTGTTATGGTTTTATTGTTGTGTCAGATATTTGAATATTTGACATCTCATCGCAGTAAAACTGGCATTTGATGACCATTTACTGTGGCTGATCTGACACGCTGGCTCTCCTCAGCTGAGCTTGCCATGTATAAAGATCACAAATGAATTCATCTATTTCAACTGTTGATGTTGCTTGTTTCAGATTTGTACACCTACAATAATGAGGACACCAGAATTCAACTTTCCCATACCTGACATTGACGATGAGGATGAGGCAGATAGCCGTATGTGCCAGTAACGACAACTACTGTGGTGGTAGTCATTGTGATTAATTTGTCTTTTCTTTAATTCTTAATACCGCTTTTGTGTTAGTCGGGGTGTTTGTCTGTTTACAAGGCATTTCATACACACACAACGGCAAAGACAAAGGCCGCCGTCCATCGTAGACGATGATGGCATAATTAATTTTGCTAACGCTATTTTTAGTAAATATTAACTGCGCTACTTTTTTATCTTCACTCTCTCGTGTGGCAAGTCAAGGACAAGACTACTAGGGGGCGACTACGAGATGCAGGGGACTCCGCATCAAGCACCCGTGAAAAAGACGGCGGAGTTCGGAGTCGAACCCACACCACCTGATCACGAGGCCGACGGCTTAACCACTTCGCCACGAAATCCCCCCACACAAACATATATATATATACACACACACACACACACGAGACGTGTTTAAGTGAAATCGGACCTATGTGACCAAGTAAATATACATACGATGCTCATGATGACGTCACTTCTGATGTAAACAGCACATACCAACCGTCAATTTTGCTAAATTTTATTATTCTCCGACTCATAGTTTCCTCAACAGACCGTTTAAAGCATGGCAGATGTGATGTGGACTCCGTCCAGAGTTGATCAGCGAACGGTGATTCAGTTTCTAACAGCTCAAGAATATCGACCAGTTGACATTCATTGCAGAATACAGGCAGTGTATGGTGAAAAAAGTGTGTCGAATGCAACAGTGAAGAACTGTACAACGATGTGTAAAGAAGGACGCGAGTTAACGAAAGATCTTCCGAGACCAGGTCAGGCGCATACTATTGCGTCATAAGATGCCAACGCCAATATTGTGAAGCGATTAGGTTGGACCGTCGCCAGAGCTTACGATCGTCACACTTTTGTCACCATACACCACCTTCTTCTGCGGTGAATATCAATTGATCGACATCCTCCAGCTATTAGAAACCGGATCACCGTTCGCAGATCAACACTGGACGGATGTTCACCTGGCCAGTTAGGTCCCGTTTCATTTGAACACGATTCGTGTGTATATATATATACATATATATAAATATATATATATAAACGATTTGGATATCTATATGGGATCCATGATTGAAAATTCGCTGATGAAACAAAACTATTCAGGAGTGTCTCATTTAAAGCAGAAGTGGATATACTGAGATCGGATTTAAATAATATTTGTGACTGAAGCTGGCAAATGGAGTTTCCTGTAGATACATGTACAGTCATCCACGTCGGTAGATTCAATATGGAACATAATTACAGAATGAGCAAGAAAAATATTAGAAAGATTGGAAAGAAATCTATGGGTCATAAAATATCATACAGGTAAAGTGAGTGAGTAATTCCAGGTAGCAGTGAAAAAGGCAAATGCAATGTTAGGTATGATAAAGAGAAATTTTAAAAATAGGAGAAAGGAGGTGATATTCAAACTGTATAAACCATTAGTTAGACCAAGCTTTGAGTTCTTATCGTAGAGGAGATATAAATGTGCTGGAAAGGACACAAAGAAGAGCGACAAAACTGATAGTGGGATTCCAGAAGTATAGTTACATAGAAAGACTCAGAAAAACAGCCGTACAGTGTCTAGAAATAAGACGAATTTGAGGTAACATAACAGGTTTATAAGATGATCAAAGGAACGGACAAATTCGACTTAACACGTTTTTCAACATACAACCACCTAAAAGAACAAGAGGGCATAGCTACAAATTAACTAAAGAATGGTCCAGATTAGATATTGGGAAATATTTGTTTACTCATAGAGTGGTTAATGCTTGGAATGCATTGACAGAGGATGTAGTGGAGGTAGGAATAATTAATGCATTTAAGAATAGATTGGGTGCGAATAGCTTTCAGAGCAAGGAAATGTTAAATGGAACTACTTTTATACAGACTCTGCAGAGTCTTCTATACCAGTATAAAGACGTTAAATTGTGATCAGAAGTCTTCAACACCTGTCTTTGGATTGACTAACAGAAGACAGTGGCATGACATGATCAAAATACTTCAACACCAGTCATTGGATTGACTAACAGAGGACAGTGACGTGACATGATCAGAAGACTTCAACACCAGTGTCCGGACTGCCTAACAGAAGACAGTGGCATGATATGATCAGAAGACTTCAACACCAGTCTCCGGACTGCCTAACCTGCTGATGATGATGATGATTGTAAATTATATTTCAGTTGCATAAAAATAGTAGTCCCATAGCATACTTTTCCGTTGGAGATGAAGTGTTAAAGACGTTATTCTGCGAATTCCCAGAATTTGTGAAATTGATATAACCAATTGTCTTGGTCAGCGTCTTCCCTTACCTTTACTGTAGAGAGTGTACACTTTGTATAAGTATTATGTATGGACAATTTCAGTGATGCTCAAAAATAATTTGGACAAAACAAGAACGTGTTGTAGTTATGGTGTTATGCAATACATATTGGATATGACTCTGCTAATGAAAATCATTTAGAGACATGGCATAATCGATACAGCGTTTTCCAGAACGTATGTAGGGGCTCTGTCAACTGTGTACTGTGTACTTGTTTTTGCCTAGTGCGCCTTTAATCCGCTCACCAACATCTGGAAATCGACGACACTCAGCAAACATACCTAGCTTAGACTATTCAACTCAATTGTAATATCAGTCCTGACACCTGTATGTGAAAGCTAGAAGACAAAAAAAAAGCGATGGAAAACAAATTAATGTCTTTAAAAAGTAACTAGATAAGAACAGATACCAACCAACTATATGTGTCGACCATCATCCGGAAAAAAAACAATTGATATACATCGGACATGTCCTTAGAATGAACAACAACCGTCTACCATTGCAAGCACTCGAATGGACACCAAGGGGCGTTCGGAAAAAGAGGGTGACCCAAGGAAACACTCAGAAGAACAATCATCCGAGAGGGCTCAACTATGGGCCTCAAGCACCATACAAGATCTAAAAACAGTGGCGTCACACCGTTCCAACTGGACATTATTTGTTTCTGCCTAATGCGTCGTATTTGGCACGCAAAGAACATATAAATAGATAGACCTGGTGTCAAAACTTAGAATGCCCTGATCATAGCTCAATTGAGCTATTTACATGTTTCTCTCTTTCGATTTCTGATGCCATATTTCGTCGCGGCTCAGGTGGCTCTACTACCATTATGTGGTACATTTTTTCAGTTGAGTAGATTTTATCCCCTGTAACATCAATAAGTTTGACATGTGCAGAGTTTTTTCTAAACTGGCGCAGTGTAAAACAACAAGACGAGTATTGATGTTCAAAGGACATATCGCTGTGCTCCCCATGTTGTGCCAGTCAATTTTCGGAACACATTATTTCTTGCATGCAGCTTTCGTTTGTATCACATAGTGTATCACATAGTGTATCACATAGAACAGTGCGCGATCCAACTTTACGCCCAACTATTTGGGGGCTGTATCCTTTTCAGTTATATCCCTTGCCTTTAGTCTGCCTTTCTGAGGTAGAAAGTACATAATTGGGTTATGCTGGGGTGTCAACACGAGACGATGGAGGTCGCCTTATAGCAGAAACTGTCATCAGAAATCAAATGTTTGAAGCTTCATTGTACAAAGTTTAATAGTTTTCTTACGTGAGACGACCAGTTAACTCCCTTGTTTCCTAGTTGTTTGTAATTGTAAGCAAACTGTTTATAGCTAGAAAGGGTGGAGTGTGTCGCTGCCGGGGATTGAACCCTGCTCTCATTGCCATCATAGACACATACTGTAACCATTCTGCCATTCAGACACTCTGCTGAAGGATGAAGTGTAAGGAAGATGAGTGGTCTCTGCTGGGTTACCATTTCCTATCCATATTGCACTGCCCTTCTTTGCTGGTATCCAGGTACCCAACTTACAGCATGGTAGATACTTGTTGTGAAAACTTACATCTAACATGTTTAATGCAATTTCTTAATTGTTGCTATAAAACCCCTATTTTAAAACACTAACAATTCAATAAGTATCCTTGCAAGAAAAGAATTTTCAATGATGGGGAAACACATTTTTCGGTAAAATATCCATTTTATTAAATGCGTACAAAACAGGTCCTTTAAAAGTGTATTTGAAATAAAGAAGTATCCAAACCAATGAATGTACAAATCTGAGAACGGTATACACATACGTACATAGTCACGTGACATGATCGCTGTGGACTCTGCATAGCGAAGACTTGGGACATTGATGACGTAGAAGCCAGGAGATTTAGGTGAAGTTTATAACAATTTTAATGATCAAATATTGAACTGCAGCTCAGTGTTAAACACATTGTGATAGTGGAAATGTGATGTACATACTTTGTTAATGAAAATAACAAACATTACGTGGTAAACAGAACGTTAAAAAAAAAACCGAGATCACAAATTTGAATAGCATATACGTATATACGAGTTATTCAAGAGATTCCAGAACTTAGATATGCAGATGACACAGTTACTCTCTCAAGCAGCGTTACGGGCCTGGTACGTTTGCTTACGTCCGATCAGACGCGCAGTGAAGATCAGAATCTTTTCCTGAATATAAAAATAATCCAGATAATGTCCGTTGACACACACAGACCCCAACCCAAGATCAATATTGGTAATGAAGAAATTTAACACGTGAATTACTTTGAATACATTAGCTCTTTGATAACAAACGATGGGGACTGTGCAAGGGTAATAAGGAGACGATTATCTATAGTGATGCAGAAACTGAATAGTATGCAAAATGTGTGGCACAGTTCTAACAAAGAATTACAATCGACAATTCTCAGAATATGGGTATTCCCGGTGGCAAAGTACTGATACGAGACATGGACCCTCACACAATTAGGAAGAAAGAAGATCAGGGATTTCCAGACAAAATGCTACAGAAGAATTCTCAAAATACCTTGAGTAAAGAACATAACAAATAAAGCCATCCTGCAAGATCTAAGTGTCGAAGGGAACTGGCTTATAAACCACATTATGTCGCGGAAACTGAGGCTTTTCGGCCACATCAAGCGTCATGGCGGACTGGAGAAAGGCAGATCTGGATGGCATTGTTCCAGGAAGACTAGGCAGAGCCCGACCAAGACGTAGATGGACACAAGACATCAAGGACACTCTAAACATGAGAATGGAGCAGGCGAGTAGACTGACTGCTGGACGAGACATCAAGGACAACCTAAACAATGAACATGGAGCAGGCGAGTAAACTGACTGCTGGACGAGACATCAAGGACAACCTAAACATGAGAATGGAGCAGGCGAGTAGACTGACTGCTGGACGAGACATCAAGGACACTCTAAACAATGAACATGGAGCAGGCGAGTAGACTGACTGCTGGACGAGACATCAAGGACACTCTAAACAATGAACATGGAGCAGGCGAGTAGACTGACTGCTGGACGAGACATCAAGGACACTCTAAACAATGAACATGGAGCAGGCGAGTAGACTGACTGCTGGACGAGACATCAAGGACACTCTAAACAATGAACATGGAGCAGGCGAGTAGACTGACTGCTGGACGAGACATCAAGGACAACCTAAACATGAACATGGAGCAGGCGAGTAAACTGACTCCTGGTCGAGATTCCTATCGAATGGATGTGATGAGAGCGACGTTCTGCAAAGGGCATGCTACATGATGATGATGATATATATATATATATATATATATATATATATATATATATGCCAACTTGTACCAGGTGAAAAGCCATGCTCCAGACTACTATTATAAACTTTCAAATGGGGGAGGGGCGGGGGTGGGGGGCTCTACGCTCACCTGAGTTGTATTTGGTTAACATCGATAAAACATATACATGTCATTTCTTAGTGGCAGCACCAGGACAAAGACGATACATGCATACGTTAGAAGGATATCGTAAGGAACCAATAAAAGTGTGCGAAAACATGGTGTTTAAAGTTTAGGTTATCATACCTAGGGAGCATCATGAACAAGACAAGTGATGCAGATGACACAAGAAGCCTTTGTCGTGCAACACTCTAAAATGATCAGAATGCATACTAAGTTAAGGATCTTCCACTCCATTGAGAAGTCGGTTCCATGAGTTGAAGCGGATGTCTACAATTATCATTAAGAGACTTCAGGGTTGTATCAATAAATTCATGAGAAAGATTGTGTGCGTGCAGTGGTTCCACAGGGTTACAAACAAGAGCTTAATGGGAGAAAACAGGACACAGACAACGACAGGTGGAACGGACAATTGCAGAATAATGGTGACGCTGGAAAGGCTGGCTTCAAAAGTATCAAGCCAGTATTTTAACAAGACAATCTCTGTCATTAAACGAACAGGGAAAAAGCGTCAAAGGAAAAGGACAAAACACACGCAGAAGAGACGCAGATGCTGATTTAAAAAATGGTGACGCTGGAAAGAACTGAAGATAATCGATCATGAATGTATGCATGGTTAGTTGATGTCATGTATAAGGGTGAAGTGTGAGAGTTGGTTGATGGTCTATACACCCCAGGGTTATAAGGGTGAAGTGAGAGAGTTGGTTGATGGTCTATACACCCCAGGATTATAAGGGTGAAGTGAGAGGGTTGGTTGATGGTCTATACACCCCAGGGTTATAAGGGTGAAGTGAGAGAGTTGGTTGATGGTCTATACACCCCAGGGTTATAAGGGTGAAGTGAGAGGGTTGGTTGATGGTCTATACACCCCAGGGTTATAAGGGTGAAGTGAGAGGGTTGGTTGATGGTATATACACCCCAGGGTTATAAGGGTGAAGTGAGAGGGTTGGTTGATGTCATGTATAAGGGTTAAGTGAGAGGGTTGGTTGATGGTCTATACACCACAGGGTTATAAGGGCGAAGTGAGAGGGTTGGTTGATGTCATGTATAAGGGTTAAGTGAGAGGGTTGGTTGATGGGCTATACACTCCAGGGTTATAATGGTGAAGTGAGAGGGTTGGTTGATGGGCTAAACACCCCAGGGTGATAGGGATGAACTGAAAGGTTTAGTTTGGCCTATATCGACCAGGGTCATAAGGTCAAACAAGAAGGGATCATGCATGCATATGAGGTAGATGTACTAGTCTAACTTTACAACAAATAAACCAGAAAGACTGGATTTGTTGAAATGCCAAACTAGATGAGCCAAATGTCAACTATCCCTTTCTTTGCAAAGCAAACAGTCACAGTAATTTTTGATGACTTTGAGAAATATATTATCAGGGAACGAACTTATGATATATTCCATTGATTGCTTTAGGAGTAGCTGTTGAAATATGCTGTCCAGACAAACGAGATGTGAATTAAGTATATATATATAATTGGTGATAACAAAACTCTTTAGGAAAAGAAAAGTCCACAGCAAAGCAGTGCAGAACTGTACACTCAATGAAATAAATTTGTTTTTTAAATTGTTTAAATCATACAAATTCTGGATAACTTATAAATGCTGACATATATGAATGTCAGAATATTGATGCTTACTCCACACATGACAAAATGAAAACTTCCTCTGGCCTTCCAAATACATAAATGTGTTGCCTGATTTAATAAATTTGTATAACACACTCAGAACCACCATTCATTGTTTTATTCTTATCCTTATATCAGTTTTATTTTGCCTTATAGGTTGAATTAATTTAAACACACAATTCTCTTCATCTGTGCATTTTGGGTATTTAATGTTAGTCAATATAATTATATTACATTTTTATTGATGATATAAATCTTTGTGAAATGTTGTGTATTGTATATTTAATATTTGGGCATACATGCATGAATTTCGAAATAACTTATATAATTATGGGACATTTTATATTTGTTTTAATATTTCATGAATTTCTGAATAACTTTGCATAAATTTGGGACATTTTATGCTTTTTTTAAATATTTCATTAATGTCTAAAGAACTTATAATTCTGGAATTTATATTATTTATAAATACGTGTTAAAAATAATTTGGGTATTTAATTTTTACTGCACAATTTTGGGAAACTGGACACAACCACCTCTTTATCTGTATGCAGTTTACTGTGACATTTCACTTGGCTTTAGGATTTTAGTAATTTCATAAAGAACACTTTGTAAATGTTTGTGAAATACTTTGTGTGGTTTATGTTGTCAAATATCTTGTATATTTATCTTTGTCAAGTATTTGTTGTCTTTTATTTTGACCTTCAGATATCATAAATTTATAAAGAACACCATATAAATTTATGTGAATAATATTAGATATTATATATTTTACTTGCATGAATTTATTAATAACACCTCCTGAGCCACTGTGCACTATTTGGAATGTTGTATCTGTTTTAATAGAATTCACACTTTTTTCATAGAATTCACACTGTTTTCATAGAATTCACAATGTTTTCATAGACTTCATACATTTGTAAATCTGGGAACTGTAAAGAAACATATACACAATGCCAACAATATTTTCACAATGTCTAAAAATGGTCTATTGGAACAATCACTGACATTGTGTTACCAATGTCAATCTTAGTCCTTACTAAAAACACATAAGAGTAAGATCAATAGCTGTGAGATGCGCTGTGTGAGAAGTGCAGCCCCCGAAAGACAATCTGTGACCAAATCCGCAACACCACAGGCAGACAGTGGGAAAAAAACAAGTTAGTAACTACATTGTAGAACACCAAATCAAGTGGTTTGGTCATTTAGTCAGAATGCATTATTACCAGCCTGCAGCGAGAGCATATCATATGCAGGTTTCCGGTCCATGAGCAAGGGGCAGACCTTTATGTCAGTGTATCAAGGGTATCTGATCAGAAAGTTACACCTATCAACAGTTCAAGCCTCCCATTTGACGAAAACAAGAAATCTATTCATCCCGCCTCTCTGCGACGCCATATGGCAAGGACGGTTGGACAAAAGAGGAAGAAGACTGACATTGTCATTTTCTTTTCATAATTGACATATTCACAAACAAAACCCTAATAATATCTTTGAAAACAATCTTTGGCATTACGTATTTTGCTTTTCGAATTTGTGAATTTATAAACAAGGCTCAATGAAGTCTTTTGGAACAGATCTATTATTTTGCCTTCAGAATTCACAAATTTATAATCACAACACTATGAAACTGTTGGGATCTGTCCTGTCCATTATACACTTGCCAACAAGATAAAAATAATTTAGAAACGTCTTGGATACTATATTTCTGCTTTCAAGAATTAATAAGTTCATAAAGAATGCAATATATGTCTATCTGAAATATCGATTTCAATTTATTTCATTTTTGTTAAATTGTTTGTGTGTTTTGTCTTTGCTTCCAGAATTAATTAATTTATGATGAATCATATTCTAAATCTTTGTAAAAATCTATTGTGTATTTTATCTTTGTCTAATATTTTTTGACATTTCATCTTTATCCTAAATGGTAAATCTTGGACATTTTAAATTTGTCTAAATTTTACATAATTTTGACTACAGCACACTCTTAATCTTTCTGATTAATTATTCTTACCCAATATAATGACTGCCTTCTGATTTAATAAACTGATCAACAACACACACTAAATAATTTTGAAAGTCTTTTGCCAATTTCCCGTATGAGCCTCTAGGTTTTGTAAAATTATAAATAACTGTGCAAAAAACTGTGACATTTTATCTCTGCTATAATATTTCATGAATTTATAAACAGTACTATCACAATTATTTGTGACAAATCTTAGGCTTCACATTTTTACTTCATGGATTTAATAAATTATAAAACTCTGCCCCTTAAATATGTGTAGGGAAAAAAAAACTGCTTTTGTTGTTTCCAGAACTTCTAAATTTATAAACAAGATTCTTTTTAACAAATAATATGCTCTTCACATTTACCTTACAGACACCAATTTTAACAAATAATATGCTCTTCACATTTACCTTACAGACACCAATTTTTACAAATAATATGCTCTTCACATTTACCTTACAGACACCAATTTTAACAAATAATATGCTCTTCACATTTACCTTACAGACACCAATTTTAACAAATAATATGCTCTTCACATTTACCTTACAGACACCAATTTTAACAAATAATATGCTCTTCACATTTACCTTACAGACACCAATTTTAACAAATAATATGCTCTTCACATTTACCTTACAGACACCAATTTTAACAAATAATATGCTCTTCACATTTACCTTACAGACACCAATTTTAACAAATAATATGCTCTTCACATTTACCTTACAGACACCAATTTTAACAAATAATATGCTCTTCACATTTACCTTACAGACACCAATTTTTACAAATAATATGCTCTTCACATTTACCTTACAGACACCAATTTTAACAAATAATATGCTCTTCACATTTACCTTACAGACACCAATTTTAACAAATAATATGCTCTTCACATTTACCTTACAGACACCAATTTTAACAAATAATATGCTCTTCACATTTACCTTACAGACACCAATTTTAACAAATAATATGCTCTTCACATTTATCTTACAGACACCAATTTTAACAAATAATATACTCTTCACATTTACCTTACAGATACCAATTTTAACAAATAATATGCTCTTCACATTTACCTTACAGACACCAATTTTAACAAATAATATGCTCTTCACATTTACCTTACAGACACCAATTTTAACAAATAATATGCTCTTCACATTTACCTTACAGACACCAATTTTAACAAATAATATGCTCTTCACATTTACCTTACAGACACCAATTTTAACAAATAATATGCTCTTCACATTTACCTTACAGACACCAATTTTAACAAATATTATCCCTTCAATATTTGTAAAAAAACTTGATCACTTTATCATTGTTCAAAGGTCTTGTAAATTTGTAAAAGGGACACTTTAAGGTTTTGATATTGTATTTATTACTCTAATTCCAAAGTATTGCCTATTTGTTTTTCCCATACAAATAACAGTTATTCAGCCAGAACTGCCTTTTTGTTTTTTTCTATACAAGTATGCAAGTAACAGTAATTCAGCCAGAATTGCCTATTTTATATTTCCCATACAATTAACAGTGATTCAGTCAGAATTGACTATTTTGTTTTCCCATATAATTAGCAGTGATTCAACCAGAATTGCCTATTTGATATTTCCAATACACGTAACAGTGACTCAACCAGAACTTGAAAAGTAAGTAAAGATCCCATCATGTCATGAGGCGCATAGGAAATATGTTGTTAGGTCCATTTTATTTTGTAACCCACGGCACTTGGTGGATGATGTGGTCAGAATCACACCTGCCGCCTTTACTTGCCGGGCTGAAAAGGTACCCATTTAAGGCTGGATCAACCTAGGAGCCATTGCGGTGTGAATAACCATATCTGCCTCAACTCGGCAATGAACCCAGGACCAAAGCCAGCGCGATTACCACTGACGTATGCGGCTCCCTTTAATCCAGAATTTCCTATTTATATTTCCTGAACAATTAGCAGTGATTCATAACAAATTGCTTATTTGTTTTTTCAATACATTAACAGTGATTCAACCAGAATTGCTTATTTGATAATTCTCATATAATTAACAGTGATCCAGGTAAAATTGCCTATTTCTTGTTTTCATACAATTAACAATGATTCAACCAGAATTGTTTCTCTTGATATTTCCCTTGCAATTGACAATAATTCAGCCAGAATTGCCTATTTGTTGTTTCCACACACAATTAACAGATTCAGCCAGAATTGCCTATTTCTTTTTCCCATACAATTAACAGTTACTCATCCAGAATTGCCTATTTTGTTGTTCCCCATACAATTAGCAGTGATTCAACCAGAATTGCCTTTTTTGTTTTTATCCCATATAATTAACAGTGATCCAGTCAGAATTGCCTATTTTTTGTTTCCATACAATTAACAGTGAGTCAACCAGAATTGCCTCTCTTGATATTTCCCATACAATTAACAGTGATCCAGACAGAATTGCCTATTTGTTGTTTCCACACACAATTAACAGATTCAGCCAGAATTGCCTATTTCTTTTTCTCATACAATTAACAGTTATTCAGCCAAAATTGCCTATTTGATATTTCCCATACAATCAGCAACGATTGAGCCACTGAGGAGAAAAATAGAAACAAAAAGAGATTAGTTTAATGATTTTTTCAAGAAACCCATTTCCATGATAGTAAGAAAAAGAATTGAGTGTTAAGCGAAGTCATATGATGAAATACTTGAGACATATACGAGGCGTGTTCAAATAAAACCGGACCAAGCTGCAACACGCGAACATACTTACGATGCACACGATGACGTCACTTCTGATGTAAAGAGCACTTTCGAACCGTCTAGTTTGCAAAATTCCATTATATTCCAACTCATAGTTTTCGCAGCAGACCGTTGAAAACATGGCGGGTTTTATACGGAATCCGCCCAGAGTTGATCAGCGAGCGGTGATTCGGGTTCTAACAGCTGAACGAGCAGTTGACATTCATCGCAGAATGCAGTGTATGGTGACAAAAGTGTGTCTAAGACAACAGTTAAGAACTGGACAACAACGTTTAAAGAAGGACGTGAGTTAACGAAAGATAATCCGAGACCAGGTCAGGAGCATATTGCTGTGCGTTGCACTATGTTGTTTTTTTGTTTGTTGAGCCAGATAATCCAATTTCGGCATGCATTTTATGTAAGTGTCTGCGACCCCCTGGGTTTTCAAAGGGTTTGCTTCCCTGGGGTAACGGCAGGTGCTGTAAGCGGGGAGCGAAGCCAGCACCTTAGTATTGTGGGCGGTGTCACTTAACCACTAGCCCACGCCGTTCCCCGTCTTTGTATTGTAACTTGTAAATATCTTTGCTACGGATGTCAAACGTGTCCTGCACACGCTAACACGGTACAGACGAACAACATGATGTAATTATTGTAATTGAAAGATGGCCATACCATTATTAGTATGCACCAAAGGTGAGCAGCGTTCTGTTATTGGGTTGGGTTTTTTTTAGCAGCGAAGGAGTGAAACCTATTGAAATCATCGACGAATGAAGGTCTAGTACAGTGATGCATGCATTTCACTCCAGAAAGTGTATAAGTGGATTAGGAAGTTCCAAAACGGCGTGAGTTTTGTGACAGACTGTTCACGACCGGGTCAGGCACATCGAGTAGTGAACCCAGAGTTGATTTTAGACGTTGACTGTCTCCTAAAGGAAAATCATGGATTGACTGTGAGTGAAAGGCATGCATCACCATACTGGACCTTTATTCGCCGATGTATGTATACAGGTCTCACCTCTTGGCTGCAACAAAACGGATAATAGAACGCTGCTCCTCTTTCGTGCATTTTCGTAATTGGGCCACAATCTTTTTACTGCAATTATGACGCTACGTCTGCACCGTGACGGCACGGGGGAGGCTCTCTTAACACCCTTAGCAACCCTTTTAACAAGTTTGTAAATTGTTTCAATAAGTGTAGAATTAACTAATGACGTCACAATGAGAATATAATAAAAATAATGATGTCACAATGAGATTAGTATGAAAAGTAAAAATGCCACAATGAGATTAGTATGAAAAGTAAAAATGCCACAATGAGATTAGTATGAAAAGTAAAAATGCCACAATGAGATTAGTATGAAACTAATGATGTCAGAATGAGATTGCAATGAAACAAATAATGACACATTTAGAATAGTATGAAACTAATAATGACACAATCAGATGGAATGAAACTAAGAATAACACATTTAGAATAGTATGAAACTAATAATGAAACAATGAGATTTTACTGAAACTAATAATGAAACAATGAGATTTTACTGAAACTAATAATGTCACTTTGAGATTTAAATGCAACTAATAATGTGGCAATGAAGTTAGTATGAAACTAATGATCACATTGAGATTAAAAAGGATTCTAATGTCACAATGAAATTAATTTAAAAAACTAATGATGATTCCTATGAATCTAATGACGTCAAATACGAACATTAAGGATGCGAACTCTTCAAAGGAAGTTTTAGAAGAAAAATTATCAGAAGGCTCGTCTTTAAGTTTTTCTGATCTACATCAATGGCTCTGGCCAGATCAAAGCTAAAAACAGCTTGTGTCCAGTTTGTGTGTTTACTTGTGTCCAGCTTGTGTCCAGCTTGTGTCCAGTATGTATCCAGTTTATGTCCAGTTTGTGTCCAGCTTGTGTGTTTACTTGTGTCCAGCTTGTGTACAATAGTGTCCAGCGTGTGTCCAGTTTGTGTCCAGCTTGTGTATAATAGTGTCCAGCTTGTGTCCAATTCGTGTCTAGATTGTGTCCAGCTTGTGTCCAGCTTGTGTTCAGTTTGTGTCTAGCTTTTGTCCAGCTTGTGTCCAGCTTGTGTTGAGGTTGTGTCATGTTATGAAGAGGCGTCGTCACCAGTCCCTAGTAAGTGTTTTGTATACGTGAACCCTTACTGCTTCTGTTATTTCTGCTTGCCATCTTTTGTGTGGTTGGTCCTGGGCTTTGTATCCATTGAAACTGTACAGCAATGCTTTCTGAGGGATACTATCTGGTGTTTGTCGCGAAACGTAGCCGAACCATTTGGTTTGCTGTCGACATCATTTAAAGAGGTTTGCTGGTACATCACGGCGATCAGACAAGGATACATTGAGAGGCTTGTACCCTGACTATGGCCGCTCAACAAAAGGACAAAATGGTGTCCTCATAATAAAACTTTCAAAATCTAACTTGGAATTCCTGAATAGGGAACAAGATAGTGCTCTACGCCTCATTAGTGGAGCAATGAGCTCTTGCGAAATACACACAAAAAATGCTGAATTCCTTGATATGTAGAAGGATATAATTTTTATGAATTCTTATAAACAAAGTGGCAGAATGAAACGTGATCATCCCAACAGACTCCTTGTTGAAAGCTGGCAGCCCAAAAGCAGAATCAAAAACTTGTTTGTTCTGCACGACGTTAATGAAAACAAAGACAAACACCACCGCCCAGAAAGAAGACAAGAGTTACAGAGAGTAGTAACAGATATACCAGCATGAGCATTCCTTAAAACACCAGAAATACTGACAAAATTAATAGATGATACAAATAAAAATTCAGATTAAAGCGCTCTCGCGCGAGCAGCTCAAAGAACTATTGATGTCTATCTCAATGAATGGATATGCCAATGAATCTTCATTTAAAGCCTCATTCAAAGCAGGTTATGCCGTTTACATAGAATACCTAGACAGGTCCTCTGATGAGTTGCCCAGTGCTGAGGTTTACTAAAGCAATGAAGCTAAAATCACGGCACTTGACGCCGCTTTGTATCATCTGAGGATGGATTAGGATGCCGTTCCCCCAAAGGCCAAAAACATTGTCATTTTCACAGACTCAATGTCCGTCATTCAAGCATTAGAAGATGCTGGACATTGAAGGCATGGCCTTGTCCAAATATATCTAGACATTGTCCACATTATCAGCTCCCATGTTGTCAAAAGAGTTGTGCAGTGGATCCATGAACACTGAAACACCTGGCAATGACACGGCAGACAGGCTGCTAAACAAGGTATCAACTTTACAGAAAGCATACAAAGACACTTAGCTGAACAGATGGGCCACGGGAAACACTATGAGGGAGATCTACAGACATATGGCAAGTTCTAATCAAATGACAACACCAATTAACTCACAAGGAGGATCACAGTACAATTTTCCGGCTGAGAATTAAACATATCCCACTTAACAAGCACCTGAACAGAATCCAACCAGAACATACTCCAGAAGACCAGTTGTGTATACATCCAAACGAAACCGCTTATGATAACTTATTTGAGTGCTCGGTGCTCAACAATATTATCAAAATGCCTCTTTCTCCGAGGCCACATAAATGGAACACTTTGTTTTGCACCATACAACAACTAACAAACACATGCAGATACCATTACATGACAGAGGGCCGAAGGGCGAGAGCACATATGCTGCTGCATCAGTAACAACAACAATAACGTCACACAGAGATTAGTATAAAACTAATAATGTCACAATGAGATGAATATAAATTAATAATGTTACATTGAGAGTATTTTAGAATGTGACAAGTCATAACGAGAACAGAATAAAACAACTGTTGCCACAATGAAATTACAATAAAGTTAATGATGCTACAATGAGAATAGAATGAAACTAATGTTGTATGACGCAATAAGATTTGTATGAAATTAACAATAAAGGAAGCTATTGGTATCACAATGTAACTAGAATAGAATAAATGATGTGCCAAGAAATTTAAAATAAATGTAAAATGTTGAAGTGAGATTAGCAGCAGACGAGATTAGTAGGAGACGAGAACAGTTGCAGAAATATTGCAGCGAGATTAGAAGAGGATTAGAAGCCAAGCATAGCACAACGGCCTGGAGGACACCGGTCCCCCTTCATCAGCACGCTCAGGATGTGGGGAAAACTACGAACATCTATTTCAGGTCGCACAAAAGAGTAATCCTACTCATTGTGGGCATTCAACAGCAAAAATTGATTGACTTGTTACAATAGCAGTTTTACGGAACAAATCATGTTGCAATGAAATTAGTACGACAATTTGAGTAAGCAAACATACAAGACTAAAAGAAAAGGCGTTACCTTCCAAAGACAATAGCATCCACAAGTGTCTCCTCACTTCTACTGAGCTGGCATTGGGTTCACCGTGGCAGCAGCTTGTTTCTCTACAATTGGCCTGTCGCCTCCCTTATCCTTTGACTGGTGGCGGTGGTGGTGGTGGTGATGATGATGATGGTGATGCTGGCTGTGGTGCTGAATGTGGTGATTGTTTCTGCCCTCGGTGGCTAGATCTCCTAAAAGTACGATGAAATTAAATTAAATTCATTGCCATCATGCAAATAGTAAATGGTTTCTTATCTTTCTTGTAGTTCGCTTGTCTTTTGGTGCGAAGCCTAGAGTCAATGACAGCCATAACACATAGACCTAGACAAGACCCCATATCCACGTCTTACACCTTAAAACATACTGTGTTACAGCAGCCTGGCCAGCAAGGTGCATAGACGATTGTTTATGTTTAGGTACCAACAATTTCGATCATCACATTCATTAGACCGTTAATAAACTTTTCTATGGAGACGTCTGCTTCTTGTTGTGATCGCATTTTTGATAATGGTTATCTATGAGAAGCGTTCTCCTGATGAATGAACTAGACCATTGTTTGAAGCTTATCTTCATCTTCGTAGAAATACACATTTGAGTGGAGTGTCCAATCGTTGGTTAGGCTAGTGTATCTTCTTAACTGGGCGTGGAGGGGACATTTCTTACTACGTACACGGCAGTTTGCTCCTTTAGTCCACATGTGTCCCTTGGTGAGGCAGACGGAAGAAGCTTGTAAATGTGGCGTTTCTGTCTGTTGTGATCTGTCCTGAGTGAGATGGAGAATGATGATCAGTCAGTGCCGATTAAGGATGTGATAGTCATGGTTTCAGTTGGTCATCTTCTCTTCTAACAGCCTGACTAGCTTTTTTTTACTTAAAGTATGTGATTTTAGTGTCCTAAGTTCAAATTGTAAACGTAGTTTCACGTGACTGCTAGTCTATGTTTCTTATTCACTAGTGATTTTTTTTTTCTGATTTTATTTTCTCGCATTTTCCTTATATCTCTATTCCCCAAGGCGTTGTGCTTTGCACTATGTTTTTATTTTGCGCCTGTCGGTCCAGTGTATCCGACTTCAGCATGCATTTAATGTAAAGGTCTGCTTCCTTCTGTATTTTATAAGGGTTTGCTTTCCATGGGTAACGGCCGGTGCTGTGATTGGGGAGCAAACCCAGCATCTTAGAGTTGTGAGTAGTGTCACTTAACCAATAGCCCACGCCGTTCCCCGATAGCCATCTATAGTTCATTATGTAGCACGTCGCTTTCACAGCGGCTGATATGTAAGACTCTGGATCTTTTACCATCTCTTCCACCTCCGTCACCGCTTCCTCAGAAGGTCTTTAAGGGCATGTGTCCCTCTTCTTCTTCTTCTTCTTCGTACGCAGTCAGACAGTAACCATTATTTTTTCGAAAAAAGCGGCGGTCATCCTGAGGCTGTCGCCACTGCCATAGAGCTTGTCTTGCAGTTCCACTGGTGATGGCCACATCTGCTCTCTCTGATCCTCGTATGTCGGGCAGTTCTGCAGCAGATGTTCAGCGGTCATTTTACCAGTACCGCACGGGCATTCGTCGGTACACCCTATCTTCAATTTGTTGAATAGGTGGTACCTCAGTCTATTGTGGCCAGTGCGAAGTCTGAAGACAACGACCTGCTCTCTTCGGTTCAACTGGTAATAGGCATCGTTTTTGGTGTAACCAGTATGTTCGGTTTCCCATTTGGTCATTTATCTGGCTTTGATAAGCCGTTTTGACTCTTCGTACGTCATACTAATATCTGTTTGTGGTAGTCTTGCACCTTCTTTTGCCAGTCTGTCTGCCTCCTCGTTGCCTTGGATGTTGCAGTGTGATGGGACCCACTGTACCACTACCCTTTTTGGTGCGGACTGCTGGCACAGTTTGCAGAGTGCTGCTCTTAAGTCATTAAGCTCAGTATTTTTCTGGATTTTTAGCGCTGTGACTACGGCGAGAACATCTGTAAGCATTACTATATGGCTTTCATTTTCACTGTGTGTCACCATTTGTTACAGAACCGTCGGTGTATGCATGGGTCCAGTCCATGCTTGGGTAGCTTTTCGTTATGAAGCTTAGGGTAGTATCTCTCCTTTCTTTTTTCAGTCTGGCAGTTTTTGTTTGCAATACCTGGTATATTTTCTACCACCTCTGGAAATATATCCTGCCTCCAGGTAGGTTTTCGTACAGTAGTGATGGGTTTTGGTGTTGTTAGTGCGTTTTTGGGATCTTCGTGCATCTTTTGCTTTGGCTATTTCTGCAAAGTTTCTCCGCTTTAGTTTCCCATTTCCCAAATTGTTTAGTCTCTGGTGCATTGGATGGTCGGTCAGTCTTCGGAGTTTCTCTGACTGCAGCTGGGCTCTGCAGTCTCTTCTATCGGTCATGGATTGCAGTTTTGTAATATTTTCAAGTTCTACAATTGGCGTTGACTTCATGCCTCCTGTTATAATTCTCATGGCTTGGTTTTGAAGTTTGCTAACTTTATCGAAGTTCGCCTTTGCTGCTGTTGTCCATGCCGCAATGCCATACTCGAGAACTGGTCTCACTCTTCCAGTGTACAGTTTCTTTAGTATGCCTTCGTCTGCTCTCCAGCTTGTGCCAGCAAGTTTCCTCATGATTGCCATTCTTTCTCTGGCTCTCATTCGGTTTCTCTGAATCTGACTTTTCCATGTCATGCGCCGATCAAATGTGACTCCCAGATAGGTTGGGTTGTCGTTTGGCTGCAGGAATTTGCCATTTAGACTTAATTTGGTACTTTGGGGTTTTAATGAAAGCGAGAATATTGTGCATGTGGTTTTCTCCTTGTTTATTTTGACCAGCCATCAGTTCGCCCACTCTTCCAGCGATGTTAGGGCCGTCTGCATCCGATTTCTTGCTATGGTGAGATTCTTTTCAGAGGTCCACATAGCCAGATCGTCTGCAAACATTGAGCTATGGACTCTTCTTGGTATATTCTTTGTAATATTGTTTATATATACCAGGAAGAGTGTGGGTGACAGTACTCCCTCTTGGGGTACTCCCTGCTCGAGTGTCAACTTTTTGCTCACCTGCCCTTGTACTTGGACTCTGGCCGTTCTTTGTTTGAGGTAGTGGTTGATCCACTTGTACATTTTCCTACAAACATCACTTCTTCTTAGCTTGACTCTAAGTCCGTCTTTCCAGACTTTGTCAAATGCCTTTTCCAGATCCACCCAAACAGCTACTGTGTGTTTCTGTGCCTGGTAGGCATCTTCTATCTCCTGGGCTATGAGGATGACCTGGTCTTCAGTGGATCTGTGCTGTCTAAAGCCGGCTTGCTGTGGAATTAGTATTCGTTTTTCTTCCAGATGCCACATCAGTCTGGTGTTTATCATCCGTTCCATCCGCTTGCCGACACAGCTCAGTAGGCTGATGGGCCTGTATCCATTTGGATCTGTTTTGTCCTTTCCTGTTTTTGGTACTGGTACCAGTATTGCGTCTTTCCATGCCTGGGGTACAATTCCCCTTTTCCAGCTTTGGTTCAGGACCGATAGCAGTTTCCTCTTCGCTGATTGGCCCAGCCCCATCAGCATTTCGTTTGTTATCCCGTCTTTTCCGGGAGATTTCCTTTTCTTTAATGTTCTCATAGCCTCTTACATTTCGCGCATTGTTAATTTGGCCATCATGGGGCATGTGTCCATCTCCTTGGTCTTCCTCTACCTAGCTTGCTAGGTATAATACTCTTCAGTATCTTTTTGTTTCTATACCACTGTGACGTTTGATGTGGCTAAAGTATCTGTGTTAACTAAACATAATATTGTTTATATCTTAGTTAACTAAACATAATATTGTTTATATGTTAGTTAACTAAACAGAAAATTGTTTATATATTAGTTAACTAAACAGAAAATTGTTAAAATATTGGATTCCTAAACGTAAAATTGTTTACTTGCCAATTCTGCTCCCTATTTAACTTCTTGCTTTATTGTTTTTCATTCTCGCTATACATTCTATGTTTAGGACTTCCATGTAGAAGTGTAGCTCGAAGGATTCAAACTTCTTCCTTAGCGTTTGTGTGGATGTCCATGTCTCGCATCTGTATGATGCCACTGGTAGGATGCAAGTCCTGAGAATATAATTTTGTTAGTGTTCTGCCATACGTTTTTCATTGTACAATGCCATGGACATTCTTCTTTTAACTTCGCCTTGGCAATCTCCATTGTTGGTTATAATCGAGTCGAAGAATTCAACACTTATCCAGTTCATAACCTCTTTCTTCTCTAGTACAAAGTTATTTCCGGTTTGTGCCTTCTCATTGCCTTGGTATTGCTGATGTCTAGATATGGTTCTAGTACCTCACAGTAGCATCTGTTCCAATCCCTCAACTCGCTTCGAATGTACAATGTTTTTAAAGACTACATATATATAGACTAACTATGTATATACTATGTTTGGACTAATTATTTATAGACTAACTATGTATATACTATGTTTAGACTAATTATTTATAGACTTACTATGTATATACTATGTTTAGACTAATTATTTATAGACTAACTATGTATAGACTATGTTTAGACTAATTATTTATAGAGTATGTATAGACTAACATAAATGCTATCTCACCTAATTTGGGTTCCATAGAACAGGCCGAGGCCATCCAACGGTTGCGCATCACAAGATGAATATCTGGGCGCAGTTGGAAATCGTGGGTGAAAAGCTTCAGCACAAGGATTCTCTCATCAGAGGTCACCTAGGTTCAACAAGAAACACAAGAAATAAGTGTGATATTCAGTTGTTTGCTGTCACGTCAAAGTATACTTCATTTGTATAATAAAAAGCTTAAGACATATATCTGTCTACGATACAACCAATCTAGACCTGTTATTCAGGTGGAAACAAAATAGTGCCAAACATGTCAAGTGTAAATACGTGAACCGTTTATATATATATAAGCTAGCTGGGGTTTTGTACTGGAATCACTCCGCACATTTTTTCACCTCCTGATATCTTCCTCTCAATTCGCTTATCTTTCTTCCAAACTCCTCCCTTCTCAATTCACTCATCTCTTCCCTTCTTTCAACCTGTCACACCATTCCCCCCCCCCCCGACCCCCCGTCCAATCACTTCACATCTCTCCCCATAACTCGAAATCGGCCTACTCGTGCGCCCTGTTGGTGATGTAACGACAATTTTAAAGTTCATATGGTGTTTCACAAACGCATTTTTACCATGAAATCATAAGGTCACCAACGTGCAACCAGTATAATCATATGCCCACATCTCGGAAGGGAATTGGATTGCTACTTGAAATAGTAGCGTTTATCAACAAATTGTCAATAGGAGGTTCAGTGAGGCAGTATCATGTGGGCAGAGGTTTCCGGGTCCAGGCGTACAAGATGACGGAATAAAGAAACTCGGCGTCGGTCAAGTGTTTCTGAGATTGGGTGGAGGCCTGTTTTAGCAGAGACCTCCATGTTGCGGATGTACTCATGCCATCGGATGCCCACGATTCGCCACTGGTTGCGCATGTGAAAACGTCCAGACTCGACATGGCATGTTTCAGCAATGTCTAGGTTTCGGAGCCGTAAAGAGGACTGGAACCACGCAGGACAGGTAGATGCTTGGACAGGACAGGTCCTGGAGCCGGTGATTAGCTCGGCGGCCTCACATGTGGCGTTCTTTATGACTTCCCATGCTGCCTCCGGGTCATCTGGAAGAGAGCCAGGTTTCCCCTGACGTCATCGGCGTATTTCTCGGCGACGCTTGGGTTAGCCTTGAGAAGCTGGATATTGTGCCTAGGGGTCGGCACAGGTTTTGGAGGGGCAAATGGGCTGATGAAGTACCTGATCACCAGCAAGCGATGTTCAGTGTTTGCAGGGGTCTCGGCACCACAAAAGACACGACAGGAAGTCACCCGATCGAGACTTGAGAAATGAGGAAAACGGATTGGATTCAACATATACAAATACATTTAAAAAAACATATATTCTTTCCTAGAATACACAAGCTCTTAATTCATAACAAACATATATTCTTTCCTAGAATTAACAAACTCTTAATTCACCCCAAACAGAGTTCCCTGTGCTGCTATCATATGTATGTGACAGCTAATTAATGTAGCGGGACATTCTATTTTAGGATAAGGAGAGGACAGGTCGATATAATGTTATTTTATATAAATAAGTACCAACTTAGATAAAGAGATGTGTAGAAAAGAAAGTTGACCAAGCCATTTACTATATGTTGATAAAATCTAGGTTAAATGACAATCCCGTGATTGCGCGTACGTTTGATATCCCCCGTGATTGCGCGTACGTTTGATATCCCCAGAATTACTAAGTGGACTATTCTGTGACGTCACAACCTACATTTCCGGTGCTGAAGATAGATATTCGGCGATAAACATATATATATATTGTTTAGGGTGAATTAAGATGCAAGTACCTGCATATTTAAAATCCACACATGTGGATGATAGTAGAATGCTTCTAACATGATACGATAGACAAGTAGCATCGCTCGTTCTCTCATTCCATCTATTGTGCTGGAGAATAATTAACACTGGGGTATGTAAGCACGTGTATTCTTGTTCCACATTTTCGGCGCATCGTTGACATGTGGTACACACGGTTCTTTGAGATTGTTATTGATGCCAGACACTAGGGTCTGACCCTTACTAGGTTACGCGAATATAGACCCGCCAGGGCCAGTTGTCAACTGTTAACGACTCAACCAGCACGCTCTTATGTGGTCTCAGTCTGAAATACCTATACGACCAGGCGTTCATTCGACACACACGTAAAATCATTGACACTTCTTGGAAAGTGCTGATCACGAGAAAGTTGGAGATTAAAAAACAACCGGAAGTAAACGTGGTGGAAAAACGGATTTGTGACACGCGTCGACCAGGATTCTTGTTGTTTGAATGCGGACAGTGAGTATGGGTACTCTTGTGTGCGTCCTGACAAGGATATTTAGTGGTGGGGGTGGGGAATGTAGTTTTTAAGGATATTTAGTGGTGGTGTGTTGTAGTTTTCATTACATCTCGATCGTGATGATGAAGGTGTACTCGATATACGGTGTCCGCCTGGGGTGCTGGAGGTCGTGGGTTCGAATCACGGTGAAGACCTGGATATTTTCAAGTGGATATTCTAGTAAAAATGCCCCTAATCTCTGGGTAGTGAGATCGGCCGCTGCCCTGACAAAATTCAAGTTGAAAATCTACCCAACTTATGTCTACCTTTCCCCAGGTGGTTTGTTAAGAGCAACTATTGATAGCGCCTAACTGGCTTCGGCTCTTCTTAGCTCTAGTGTTGAGTTTATTAAGATGGACTTGGAGAAACTGTTTTTAAACAGACTCTGTAGTCTTATAAACTAGTATAAATACGTTAAGTGAAGTTAAGGTGGGCGAGGCCCTTTAAGATGTTGTACTATGCTTGTCTTCATCTGCGTGTCGCTCTCTACTACTGGGAATAAAGTCGATCCCTCACCTCGTTGGCCAAGCTGCCGTGAAAACAACACGTTTCTATGGAAGAATGTGGGGAAGACGAAGTGATGGTCTTGACCAGTATATTTTGCCTGACCCTGAATAACATGTTTGATTAGTATATTTTGCCTGGCTCTAACATATATGATCAGTATATTTTGCCTGACCCTGACTAACATGTGTGATCAGTATATTTTGCCTAACCCTGACCAACATGTCTGATCAGCATGTTGTGCCTGACTCTGACTAATATATCTGATCAGTATGTTGTGCCTGACTCTGTCTAATATATCTGATCAGTATGCTGTGTCTGACTCTGACTAATATATCTGATCAGTATGCTGTGCCTGATTGACTAATATATATGATCAGTGTGTTGTGCCTGACTCTGACTAATATATCTGATCAGTATGTTGTGCCTGACTCTGACTGATGTATCTGATCAGTATGCTTTGTCTGACTTTGACTAATATATCTGATCAGTATGCTGTGCCTGACTCTGACTAATATATGTGATCAGTATGCTGTGCCTGACTCTGACTAATACATCTGATCAGTATGGTGTGCCTGACTCTGACTAATATATCTGATCAGTATGCTGTGCCTGACTCTGACTAATATATATGATCAGTGTGTTGTGCCTGACTCTGACTAATATATCTAATCAGTATGTTGTGCCTGACTCTGACTAATATATCTGATCAGTATGTTGTGCCTGACTCTGACTGATGTATCTGATCAGTATGCTTTGTCTGACTTTGACTAATATATCTGATCAGTATTCTGTGCCTGACTCTGACTAATATATCTGATCAGTATGTTGTGCCTGACTCTGACTAATATATCTGATCAGTATGTTGTGCCTGACTCTGACTAATATATCTGATCAGTATGCTGTGCCTGACTCTGACTAATATATCTGATCAGTATGTTGTGCCTGACTCTGACTAATATATCTGATCAGTATGTTGTGCCTGACTCTGACTAATATATCTGATCAGTATGTTGTGCCTGACTCTGACTAATATATCTGAACAGTATGCTGTGCCTGACTTTGACTAATATATTTGATCAGTATGCTGTGCCTGACTCTGACTAATATATCTGATCAGTATGTTGTGCCTGACTCTGACTAATATATCTGATCAGTATGCTGTGCCTGACTCTGACTAATATATGTGATCAGTATGCTGTGCCTGAGCAGACGTGTTTTCCTCCACTAATCCAATATTAACTATCTTTTGCGTGTTGTGCGATTATTTAAAATAACTGTTGATTGGGTGTTATTTTATAAAGTCATAGTTTCATTTTCTGTCAACCAACCCCATCATGTAGACTCGGCAAATACTCACAAATATGTTGTTGTTGTTGTATTTGTTGTTATTGTTTAATGCTCACAATGAGTAAGTTTACTCATTTGTTCGCCCTGAAAAGAACGTTAAGGGACATTCAGTTGAATCGACTGCTGCCTATCAGAACATATATGCTTTCAAGACGAAGGTCATCAAGTTTACCAACAAGTCTGATATTATCCATTTGCATGGAGAAGTATTACAAATAGGTAACAGTTTCACCTATCTTGGAAGCAGAATTACGTAAAATGGAGATACATCTAAGGAAATGTTCACTTGCATTGTTCTAACTGCAGGTGCTTTTACCCAACTAACGGACAACTTGAAATCAAAATTACTGAGCAAGCACACACAGCTCAAGTTGTTTAACTTCAACGAATTATCAATATGGATGTCGATATGGATATGAATGGATGTGAATGCTGGAAAATATAAAAAAGGTATTGGAAAAGAGGTTAAATGAATTCGAGAATAAGTGTGTTAGAAAACTGTTGAACATCGGCTGGGAGGAATTCATAACCAACAAAACGATTAGAGAAGTCACCAACCAATAATATGTTTCATCATTCAATAAGAAAAAAACAGTGGTCATACGTCGGCCATATTCCTTGAATGGGCAGCAGCAGACCCTCTCTGCGAGCGTTAATGTGGTCACCATATACAAATAAGGAAAGAGGAAGACCGAAAGAAACTCTCCGCAGAACAATCGTCAGAGAAGAGCTTGTTGTTGAATGCCCACAATGAGTAGGATCACTCTTGTCTGCGACATACAAAAGACGCTGTGGCGGGTTGTCGTAGTTTTCCTCACATCCCGAGCGTGCTGATTAAGGTGGACCACGGTCCCCCAGGCGGTTGTGCCATGCTTGGTTTCATCTGCGTGTCACTCTCTACTACGGAGATCACTTCGATCTCTCACCTTTTTAGCCAGGCTGCTATGAAAATAGCCCGTTTCTAGGAAGGGCTACGAGGAAGCCAATGTGAGGGTCTTGTCTAGTATGTTTTGCCTCAACCTGACTAACATGTATGATCAGTATGTTTTGCCTGAACCTGACTAACATGTATGATCAGTATGTTTTGCCTGAACCTGACTAACATGTATGATCAGTATGTTTTGCCTGAACCTGACTAACATGTATGATCAGTATGTTTTGCCTGAACCTGACTAACATGTATGATCAGTGTGTTTGGCTGAACCTGACTAACATGTATGATCAGTATGTTTTGTCTGAACCTGACTAACATGTATGATCAGTATGTTTTGCCTGACCAGACGTTAGTCTTCCTTCCCCTACAATGGGTTTGAATAACATACATGAACTGAAAAAAGTGACGTCACATAGATCAAACTGGAGAGCACTGGTTTCCGCCGTATGGCCGTGTGTGGCACTTAAAGATCATTGATTGATTGATTGACTTACCATACATCTTTACATCAATCGGTGATTGTACAGCTATAAAACTATTTTCAAAACTCGATAGGGTAAAATACAAAGAGATTAGGGTAAGTATAATTCAGAGAACAATATTTAATGTTGTATAATTTAAAGCATCTGTATTTACTATCGATAATAACTCTATAATTGTTATCTATTTTGAAATATTGTTATAAACTGCTTACAGTTAATTTCAATTTGCATTTAATATCACACAACATACGCACATGACAAATAATCGGCGACAGATTAATAGGCATCGACCGATAAAGAATGCCCGATTAACCGATAATCGATCAATTTGCGTATCAGTGCACCTGTAGTACAGAATACAAAATGAAGTAGAGAGAGATATTTAAATTTAGTGAAAAGGAGAACTGAAGGTTTGAGTTTGGAGTGTAAACTTCAAGCACTAGTAACTGTGGTCTAGCCAACAAGTAATTTACTGGATGCAGAATTTCGGTAAGTTCAAAGATGCGTACTAGCCGCGTCAGTAATACTGTAAAATAATAACTGTATAAAGCGTACAATAATGGTGTAACATCTAGCTTCAGTAATACCAGTTAATTGTGTAAACCGTATACTAATGGTATCAGATTTAGCATCAGTGACAGCAGAAAACAGTATAAAGGGTTCATTACTGGGATGGATACACACGGAAATTAATAATATTGACGATATATAACTATAGTCCCTTTCAGTCATGACTGACTATAGGGGGATTCACTTGGAGTGATGAAAATAAAAACACAAACATTATACTTATCTTTTGTTGTCTTCCTCCTTGCGGTGCTGTCAATACCCGTCTCTGCGTTGCAAGAATTTCTCTCCACCAAGCGTGAGGTGACCATTCAGTGTACATCTCCAATTGGATTGGTCTGCAGCTTCGTCCCCACATGATGTCAAACTCATGTTCAGGGCCATCATATCACGCTCCCACACATCTTTGAACCTCAACCAGTCGTCTGCAGACGGTTCCTTTGCCATCAGCCAACTGTCCGTCTTTAGGAATACAAACCATCTTCCATGCGACGAAAATGACCAAGCCGTCGTAGTATTTGCTGCCTAAGGAGAGTGTACATTCTTGGGCGACCGAGGCGAGAATGCACCGCTGCATGTGTTATTCCGACCCTGCATGTAATTCCAAGAATGGATCGTAGGCACCGTAACTAGAAGGTGTTACGCCTGTGCTCTTGTTTTGGCATAAGTTGTTCAAGTGTCGCTGCCATCTAGAAGTGTGCTGACAATACACGCATTGTACACAATGGCCTTGGTTTTAATTGCCAGATTCTGGTTTTTCCAAAATACGCGTTGAAATACGAGCAAATGTAGTAGCATCTATGCCAATACGATTGTCAATTTCTGGGTCTAAAGAGAGCTTGTCATAAATTAAGAATCACAGGAATGTAAATTGGTGTACAGTTATCCGTTCATAATTATCGATGCTAAGACTTAGCTTGGCATCTACTTCCTGTTCCAGCATATTTGTTTTGTTTTCAATATATAACTATACAGCTAACATTACATGCATTAGCTAACTCTACAAGGTGGTTAATCACACTACATATTGGTTAATCGCATTTTAAAGTTGTTAACCAGCTTAATGCATCAATTACAGACAATAAGAGCCAAAATAATAGCTAATATTGCACAATATGTCCCCGATATTGATATGTAAGTACGCAACTCTTGATACAAGAAGAACGCTATAAAACACAGCCTTCTTATCCACATTGTGCTATCATTACCAGGATTGAAAATTAACAAACAATGATACAAGAAATATCGTAGCAACAGAGATGAGTGCCTTCATAGGATACTTGGAGTAACAAGAATAGTTAGAATCAGAAACGTAATGAGATGGTTGAGACAGACCGTCAATGTCGCTAGGAGAGACACAGAAATGATGAGATGCTTGAGACGGACTGTTAATGTCGCTAGGAGAGGCACAAACAGAAATGATGAGATGGTTGAGACAGACCGTTAATGTCGCTAGGAGAGACACAAACAGAAATGATGATATGGTTGAGACAGACCGTCAATGTCGCTAGGAAAGACACAAACAGAAATGATGAGATGGTTGAGATAGACCGTTAATGTCGATAGGAGAGACACAACCAGAAATGATGATATGGTTGAGACAGACCGTCAATGTCGCTAGGAGAGACACAAACAGAAATGATAAGATGGTTGAAACAGACCGTCAATGTCGCTAGGAGAGACACAGAAACGTGATGAGACGGTTGAGACAGACCGTTAATGTCGCTAGGAGAGGCACAAACATAAATGATGAGATGCTTGAGACAGACCGTTAATGTCGCTAGAAGAGACACAAACAGAAATGATGAGATGTTTGAGACAGATCGTCAATGTCGCTAGGAGAGACACACAAATGATGAGATATTTGAGACAGACCTTCAATGTCGCTAGGAGAGACACAAACAGAAATGATGAGACGCTTAAGACAGACCGTCAATGTCGCTAGGAGAGACACAAACAGAAATGATGAGATGCTTGAGACAGAGCATCAATGTCGCTAGAAGAGACACAAACAGAAATGATGAGACGCTTGAGACAGACCGTCAATGTCGCTAGAAGAGACACAAACAGAAATGATGAGATGCTTGAGACAGGTCGTTAATGTCGCTAGGAGAGACATAAACAGAAATGATGAGATGCTTGAGACAGACCGTCAATGTCGCTAGGAGAGACACAAACAGAAATGATGAGATGCTTGAGACAGAACGTAAATGTCGCTAGGAGAGACACAAACAGAAATGATGAGATGGTTGAGACAGACCGTCAATGTCGCTAGGAGAGACACAAACAGAAATGATTAGATGCTTGAGACAGACCATCAATGTCGCTAGAAGAGACACAAACAGAAATGATGAGACGCTTGAGACAGACAGTCAATGTCGCTAAAAGAGACACAAACAGAAATGATGAGATGCTGAAGACAGACTGTCAATGTCGCTAGGAGAGACACAAATAGAAATTATGATATGGCTGAAACAGACCATCAATGTCGTTAGGAGAGACACAAACATAAATGATGAGATGCTTGAGACAGACCGTTAATGTCGCTAGGAGAGACACAAACAGAAATGATGAGATGGTTAAGACAGACCATTAATGTCGCTAGGAGAGACACAAACAGAAATGATGAGATGCTTGAGACAGACAGACCGTTAATGTCGCTAGGAGAGACACAAACAGAAAGTATGAGATGGTTGAGACAGACCGTCAATGTCGCTAGGAGAGACATAAAAATGATGAGATGTTTGAGACAGACCGTCAATGTCGCTAGGAGAGACACAAACAGAAATGATGATATGCTTGAGACAGACCGTCAATGTCGCTAGGAGAGACACAAACAGAAAGGATGAGATGCTTGAGACAGACCGTCAATGTCGCTAGGAGAGACACAAACAGAAATTATAAGATGTTTGAGACAGACCGTCAATGTCGCTAGGAGAGAAACAAACAGAAATGATGAGACGCTTGAGACAGACCATCAATGTCGCTAGGAGAGAATTAAACAGAAATGATCAGACGATTGAGACAGACTGTCAATGTCGCTAGGAGAGACACAAACAGAAATGATGAGATGCTTGAGACAGACCGTAAATGTCGCTAGGAGAGACACAAACAAAAATGATGAGATGCTTGAGACAGACCGTCAATGTCGCTAGGAGAGACACAAACAGAAATGATGAGATGCTTGAGACAGACCGTCAATATCGCTAGAAGAGACACAAACAGAAATGATGAGATGCTTGAGACAGGTCGTTAATGTCGCTTGGAGAGACACAAACAGAAATGATGAGATGCTTGAGACAGACCGTCAATGTCGCTTGGAGAGACACAAACAGAAATGATGAGACGCTTGAGACAGACCGTTAATGTCGCTAGGAGAGACACAAACAGAAATGATGAGATGCTTGAGACAGACCGTAAAGGTCGCTAGGACAGACACAAACAGAAATGATGAGATGCTTGAGACAGACCGTCAATGTCGCTAGAAGAGACACAAACAGAAATGATGAGATGCTTGAGACAGACCGTCAATGTCGCTTGGAGAGACACAAACAGAAATGATGAGATGTTTGAGACGGACCGTCAATGTCGCTAGGAGAGACACAAACAGAAATGATGAGATGCTTGAGACAGACCGTCAATGTCGCTAGGAGAGACACAAACAGAAATGATTAGATGCTTGAGACAGACCATCAATGTCGCTAGAAGATACACAAACAGAAATGATGAGACGCTTGAGACAGACCGTCAATGTCGCTAGGAGAGACACAAACAGAAATGATGAGATGCTGAAGACAGACTGTCAATGTCGCTAGGAGAGACACAAATAGAAATTATGATATGGCTGAAACAGACCATCAATGTCGTTAGGAGAGACACAAACAGAAATGCTGAGACGCTTGAGACAGACCGTTAATGTCGCTAGGAGAGACACAAACAGAAATGATGAGATGGTTAAGACAGACCGTTAATGTCGCTAGGAGAGACACAAACAGAAATGATGAGATGCTTGAGACAGACAGACCGTTAATGTCGCTAGGAGAGACACAAACAGAAAGTATGAGATGGTTGAGACAGACCGTCAATGTCGCTAGGAGAGACACAAAAATGATGAGATGTTTGAGACAGACCGTCAATGTCGCTAGGAGAGACACAAACAGAAATGATGAGATGCTTGAGACAGATCATCAATGTCGCTAGGAGATACACAAACAGAAATGATTAGACGCTTGAGACAGACCGTCAATGTCGCTAGGAGATACACAAACAGAAATGATGAGATGCTTGAGACAGACCGTCAATGTCGCTAGGAGAGACACAAATAGAAATGATGAGATGCTTGAGACAGACCGTCAATGTCGCTAGGAGAGACACAAACAGAAATGATTAGACGCTTGAGACAGACCGTCAATGTCGCTAGGAGAGACACAAACAGAAATGATGAGATGCTTGAGACAGACTGTCAATGTCGCTAGGAGAGACACAAACAGAAATGATGAGATGCTTGAGACAGACTGTCAATGTCGCTAGGAGAGACACAAACAGAAATGATGAGATGCTTGAGACAGACTGTCAATGTCGCTAGGAGAGACACAACCAGAAATGATGAGATGCTTGAGACAGACTGTCAATGTCGCTAGGAGAGACACAAACAGAAATGATTAGAAGCTTGAGACAGACCGTCAATGTCGCTAGGAGAGACACAAACAGAAATGATGAGATGCTTGAGACAGACCGTCAATGTCGCTAGGAGAGACACAAACAGAAATGATGAGATGCTTGAGACAGACTGTCAATGTCGCTAGGAGAGATACAACCAGAAATGATGAGATGCTTGAGACAGACCGTCAATGTCGCTAGGAGAGACACAAACAGAAATGATTAGACGCTTGAGACAGACCGTCAATGTCGCTAGGAGAGACACAAACAGAAATGATGAGATGCTTGAGACAGACCGTCAATGTCGCTAGGAGAGACACAAACAGAAATGATGAGATGCTTGAGACAGACTGTCAATGTCGCTAGGAGAGACACAAACAGAAATGATGAGATGCTTGAGACAGACCGTCAATGTCGCTAGGAGAGACACAAACAGAAATGATGAGATGCTTGAGACAGACCGTCAATGTCGCTAGGAGAGACACAAACAGAAATGATGAGATGCTTGAGACAGACTGTCAATGTCGCTAGGAGAGACACAAACAGAAATGATGAGGGTCTTGAGACAGACTGTCAATGTCGCTAGGAGAGACACAAACAGAAATGATGAGATGCTTGAGACAGACTGTCAATGTCGCTAGGAGAGACACAAACAGAAAGTATGAGATGGTTGAGACAGACCGTCAATGTCGCTAGGAGAGACACAAACAGAAATGATGAGATGCTTGAGACAGACCGTCAATGTCGCTAGGAGAGACACAAACAGAAATGATGAGATGCTTGAGACAGACCGTCAATGTCGCTAGGAGAGACACAACCAGAAATGATGAGATCCGAAAAATTGTCGAAACAAGATCATGCACCAAACATAACGCAGAAGAGAAAACACTCCTAATGCATTGCAAGATCCCTGGCTAACCCTACGCGCTTATAAAGTACGGCGATCGGATATCCGCATCCGTGGAGGAGCGAAAACCAACCAAGTGAATAGGAAATGTTAGGGATATCCTGAATCACCAAAGGGATGTCGACAACTTCAGCAATAAGACAGGCCCTTGACAGACACCTAGGGTTCACCATTACCATGAGGGAGAGGGAGCGAGGAAGAGAGAGAGATAGACGAAAATGCATTTACCTTTTTGTATTTCTGCCAAGGAAATTCTAGTTTCCTCTGCTCGTCAAGTACACCATTGTTTCCTCTACTCTCATCAAATGGCATTTTGCCTGTAACGAAGATGTACAGTATGACGCCTATAGCCCACATGTCGGCCTTCTTTGGGTCATAAGGTTCCCCTTTGAGAATCTCTGGAGCAGCGTAGGATTTCGAGCCGCAGTAGGTCTGACTCATGGACTGCATGCAGTCTCCCTTGACGAACCCAAAGTCGCAGAGCTTGATGTTGAAACACTTGTCTAGCAAGAGATTTTCAAGCTTCAGATCTCGATGGGTAATGTTCAGATCGTGGAGGTAGCGCACAGCATCACATAGCTGCCAGGTCCAGCCTTTGGCTAGATTCTCTGATAGAGCGCCAACCTTCTGAATATATCGCAGAACGTCACCATTTTCAGCGTACTCCAGAATCATGTATACTCGACGTCCATCATCGAATGCATCCAGGACTTTGATAATATTTGGATGGCGTAACCCTGGCCAAATGTCCAATTCGCGTGGGAGAAACTTGGTTTGGAAATCTTTCGGTGCTTTATTTCTATCTACAATTTTCACAGCCACAAATGACTTGGATTTAGTCAGGGATATCGCTAACTTTACCTTAGAGTAACTGCCATTTCCCAAAGTTTTCCTGACAAGGTATCCATTTTTGGCTAGAACTGCTCGGTACGTGGGTCTGTAGGTAACAGACTCATTTCTCGACGTGCTTGACCTCTTGACTTCAATTGGTTCAACCTCCGCTTGTATTTCCTGGAGCTCATCTTCAAGCACACGGATCCTCCCCCCGTCCTCATCCATATCAGTCTTGGCTCTTTTTGCTGGCAACATATATTAGTAAACTTGCCAACAACATTTACACATGAAACATTAAAAACCTCAAGTATGTGGTGAACCGTTCAGTTTTATCTAGAGCAACTGAGGAATTGGATGTCGACAGGACAGGCAGGATACTGCATAGTTTTATCCTGATGGCCGCAGTGTATAATACATTCAACACGAACGCAAGACTTATGGTTCATTACAGCGTACCCGGATGACGTCAACGTTGATAGTGACGCACATCCGACATGTTCAAAATTGATACATTTTCTCGTAAAAGAAACAATATTTTTTCAAAGAAAAAAAAACCACTTCTTCTTTTGCCTTCTCACTTTCTACCGGGTTGTAGCCCAGTGTCGTGTATGTATTTGTCTTTCGCCTCTCTCGTGGCATGAATAAAATTTGCCCCAATGTAATGGCAGGTCTCGCTTACGTTGTCTTATCTACTTTTTCCTCGACCTACCTCTCGCCTTCTTCCTGATGTTCTCCTGTAGAAGGTTGCATGGACAATGTGGTCTGGTTGCATTCTCACAATGTGGTCTGGTTGCATTCTCACAATGTGGCCTGGTTGCATTCTCACAATGTGGTCTGGTTGCATTCTCACAATGTGGTCTGGTTGCATTCTCACAATGTGGTCTGGTTGCATTCTCACAATGTGGTCTGGTTGCATTCTCACAATGTGGTCTGGTTGCATTCTCACAATGTGGTCTGGTTGCATTCTCACAATGTGGCCTGGTTGCATTCTCACAATGTGGTCTGGTTGCATTCTCACAATGTGGTCTGGTTGCATTCTCACAATGTGGTCTGGTTGCATTCTCACAATGTGGTCTGGTTGCATTCTCACAATGTAGCCAAACCAATTCATTCTCTGTTGCTCGATGTAGAGACTTGTCCCAACCTTCTCCTGAATACTCCTACTTGTGATTTAGTCTCATCTGATGTTGTTAGTAACCTTTCGTATGCATCACAGGTGGCTAACTTTCGTTCCTGGGCATTATTCAATGTCCATGTTTGGCACTAGTAGCACAGTGTTGAGATAAAGACATTAGTTATCATTTGCTTTTTTGCTTGCAGAGAAATCTTGAGGTGTCTCAGTAGTGGAGACAGCAGTAAAGTGACAGCGTTTTCCCTCTATCTTTCTATGGAGTCTGCTATCCTCAGTAAAAATAGTTCCCAAATACTGAAATTCCTCTACCTGCTTTATTTTTATTTCATTCACATGAATATTTTCAAAAAAATAATTGAGAGAAATGTTCGCATTCATCTTCTGCTTGATCAGTTCTGAGACTAGTTGTAATGTTGTCTGAGCATATCTCTTCGTGTGATCCTTTCTATTTGACCATATCCTCTGCAGCTCTCTTCATTTTATATGTCCGTACTTTAATGTCTCTGCATACTTTAGATTAAAAAAACGATTCTTGGTCGCCCTTTCCTCTTTTCCTTTAAATCTTGCCCTCTAGTATCTTCTATAGAAAACTGTTATGTCTAATATTGTGTTCAGCTCTCGTTTTCGCTCGCTGAATCTGTTAATGGTATTCCATTTTTATCATCAATTATCCATGATTGTATGACCTTTTTTCTTCTAAAGGATTGTTTTACTTTCTTATGGACGATCGAATGTCCATGTTCTCTTCAATATTCTCTTCGTCATCAGTGCTCAAATGATGTCCTTCCAGGAATTCTTTTAGGGGCCCAAAAAGGTGGACATCGCTTGGAGCGAAGTGTTGGCTGTAAGGTAAATGTGGCAATACCTCCCAGCCGAGTTGCTGCAGATGGCAAATAGTGTGGTGAGCAGTCTGTAGTCGGGCGTTATCTTGCAGTAGCAGGACGATCTTTGTGATCAAACCCAGCGTGCACTCACCTTCCGAAAATGCAAATGCTCATGAATAATAGTATTCACCGTAACCAGATAAAGACTTGCCTCTTGTGAATAATAGTGTTCACCGTAACCAGAAAAAGACTTGCCTCTTGCGCAATTTCGTGACAGATTATGCATCGATTTTCCAGGATAAGGCGTTCCACAATCTGGATATTCACAGGAATGACTTTGGTGGGTTGAGAGCATTCACGGCCGTGATAAACACTCACGGATGTGCGGCCTTCTATAAAACGTTTACACCATTCAAATGTCTTACTGCTGCTGAGTGTCTCATCTTCGCATTGTGATTGGCGGCTGAGTGTCTCATCACCGTATTGTGATTGCAGTCTTCTGTAAATGCCAGCAGGTTTCACGCCGTCTTTTACAAGAAACTTCATCACAACACGCTTTTCCATGAAACACTAATAGTGTTGTCCGGCATTTGTATATGTCTGTCACGGGACTGACCCATTGGCAAGTGGATCATCCAGCACTAATAGGACACAAGTGCCCCTAACTAATGATAGTAGTTTCAGCACGCTATAGCCCATTCAGGAAGATCTAGAACAAAAAAGTCCCGGTTTGATTCGAACGACCCTCGTACATGCCTGGCCCATATGTATCCATGGCAACGCGTATCTACAACGCCATTGGAAGCATATAAGAATTTACATGATCTGTGAACTTTCCATTCTGCTGGACGGTTACAAAATCTGCACTAATTAAGTTGTTTTCCTTCGCATTTTTCTCACTGTTGAAAGACTTGTGGTCGTATGGTAGGTATTGTTTTATTCTTTTTATTTGCAGTCACTGAGCCATTCCTCAATTTAGGGGTGGGGAGCGCTGTGGTCAAGAGGTAAAGTGCGCGTCTCATTAAGCGATGAATGGAATGGAAACAGTGGGCGTTCGAATCCTGCAAGTTTCAAGTGACCCCTGGCCTCAAGGAAGGTGAGACCAGAGTGTCTGTATGAGTTACCTCCAGTCATCTTGACTTATGTCTTGCCACTGGTCCAAGTTAGCTAGTGACAAGAGAGTGAGATTGATGACCAGCGCAGAGTCTCACTCTCTATAATCAAAATGCAGCGCAAGTTACATCACTAAGACAAACCCGTCTGATGATGCCGTCGCCATCGCCATCGAATGGCAACTAACTTTTGTTATACGTGTTTTTAATTGACTTTTATCCTTCAATGCCGCTTCAGCTTCGATTTATGTTTTTTTCTTCACGGACAATAAGCACGCATTTGGAAAACAAACTAAAGGCAAAGAAAATGTAGATAAATAGAAGAATGAGACGCATTTTGTGAAACATGAACAAACGAAATAACGATGCCTACAGATATTAGACACGAGCACATGAACGAAATCAGAGCCATACAATTCAACTATTTGGATCCTGTAAAGAGACCAGGCTAAAAATTATACTAGCTGCAAAAGTAAAGTGCAAATATATCAAGGCGAAGACAATGGCCTAAGTAGGATGATGAAGCGGAGACAAGGGACATAAAACCACGTGTCAGAAACCAGATACAGACGACGCAGATAGCCTATTTAAACACCCGCCACACCTCCAAGCAGAAATGAGACAAGTGACACGATCCGTGGAAGACAAGAGGCACATTTAATCTTGTTAGTTTAGATGGTAATCGCAATTTATCTGCTCTTATTTTTCTTTTCTCACCTGGCTTACATTATCAAGGAGGGAATAACAAAAGGGTGTTTCTTCTTACCCCGCCCCCCCCCCACCATCATCCATGATCGGTGTGGTATTCTTCTTCCTTCTCTTCGTAATCTTCTTTTTCTTCTTATACCTCTTCTTCGTCGTCGTCGTCTTCTTATTCTTCCTCCTTTTATGTTTCCCATTTCTTCATTTTTTCGTCATCTTTTTCTTTTTCTTCTTCTTCTTCTTATTATTATTATCATCGTCTTAGTCTTCTTCTTCGTCTTATCTTTAGGTGTCTTCTTCTTGGTCATCATCTTCTTCGTCTTCTTTTTCTTCTACTTTTTCGTTATCGTTATTTTATCTTCTTCTTCGTCTTCTTTTCATTATTACTTTTCTTCTTCTTCTTATGTTTCTTCTTCCTGTTCTTTTATTTTTGTTCGTCTAATAACTACTAAAACGCGTCATTCGAGTTTTTATTTATGTATCACATATGTAGTATTGTTTCTAGAGTGTTACAAATAACCTACACGGATTTTATGGATGACATCTTAGCTGACATTAAATTGCCAACTGAGAGTGCTAAACGAAATATTAATGTGTTAATTAAAATATCCCGATGCATGCTTCTGTAATTTTCAATACGTCAAGGGATTTAAAGATTAAACATAAAGCATCACAAAAGAAAGCTCTCAATCAGATGGAGATTCTAGAAAATTTGATCTCAGCAATCTCCATTTTGGAAATAGCGGCCTAGATTATTATCGCTTGTAAGGGGAGACAAGTGGATGGTCTGAAACCCCCTTAAAAGCCTCTCATAATGTCTCCAGCTTTTCTCGTGTTCCACTCTTGATGTAACTTAAGTGATCCTGCCCGCTGCGCCCACAGCTTCCTCGATCCGATCTAGCCCCGGGGTGACTTTCCAAGGGCTGCAAATTCCTGCAAGTCCATGCATCTAATGAGCAGGCAGCACTCGTAATCTTTATGAAATAACGACAACTCTGGATCAGCTCGTCACAGATCACGCCAGGGGGCATAACGTCTCTCTCTCTGTCGCGTCCGTTCTCGTTGCCGCATGACTGATTCTTCTGTTGCCACGACCAGGGGAGAAAAAAGTCGTTAAAACGTCAGTGACGATAGCTAAAGAAGTTTCAGGGTTAGAAAGTTGTAACTGCTAATGCAGTTCTCCGCTTCAGATGGCATGTTGTTACAGTTTGTTTGTTTTTCATCTGGAGGCTGACATATTGCTAGCATGTAGTTATTTCCAATGTCGTCTCAAGATGGAATAGAAAATCCACTAAACAAAGACACATAGAGAAAGAAAGAACGAGAGAGAGAGAGAGAGAGAGAGAGAAAGTGTATGGATGGGAAGAAGATGCGGAGAGACAATTAAAAGTCGATAAAAACACATATAGGTAATGTCTCAATGACCGCACCAAGACAAAAACAAAACTGACATATTATGGCGGGTAATTTAGACCATTCTTTTTACATCATGCATTGTATTTTGTTGTGATCTGTTAGTTTTCGTACGTACATTGTCGCGGACGAAGACTTTGCGGCCGTAACTTAGATATACTTTTGTTTGTGTCCTGGTGTGGTCCTGACCCACCACCTATATATATATATATATATATTTGTCAGTACCACTTTAGCTTCTACCCACAACCGAGAAAAGGACACGAACAACGTATGTGAATGATGTTACTATAATATCAATTCACAAGAAGCCACCATGTTTCAAGTAATTATGTAGGAGGCTAAAAGTCCATCTACAAACGATTATGTCCACACATTTCTATATTAACTAATTTTCTATTTCGCAAATAATCTTGTTTAAATGTACAACTATGTGATTTAAAAGATTGTGTGAGTCGCCTGATACAAGTTTCAATCAACCAATCAATTAATCAACCCCCAAAAAGTCTCAACAGCGTCCTGTGGAGCATTGGGGAACGCGAAAATCCTGCAAAGTGAAGTGCCTATTTCATTCAAAGTTTTTGTGGCTCAAGGTTCGTTAGGGTGGTGTAGTCAGCCCAGTGCCCAACCTTAGTTTACGACATGTTCGGCAGGTTAGAATGTCACAATTTGTTGCTTTCCTTTCGGGGTCCGGTAACACTGGGTGACTGTATAACGTTAGGTGATACCAAAGACTTTGTCAGTTGGCTGATAACAGTTTCATGAACTCAGAATCAATGATAAAGAACAGAAGCAAAGGACTAGGGAAATAACATGAACGCTATGGAACATACAATGAATGGCAAGGGGCATGATAATGAAAACTACGCGCATGAAATGGACTATAACGGACATGAAATGGACTATAACGGACATGAAATGGACTATAACGGACATGAAATGGACTATACCGGACATGAAATGGACTATAACGGACATGACATGGACTATAACGGACATGAAATGGACTATAACGGACATGAAATGGATTATAACGGACATGGAATGAACTATAAGGAAGATGCAATAAACTATAAGGGACATGGAATGAACTATAAGGGATATGGAATGAACTAAAAGGATGTGAAATGAACGTTCAATGTTAAGTAAATGAAGCTCATAGCTGACTACTGCACTAGATCTTTTATTTGTGTAAGATGTGAAGAAGGTGGGGGGGGGGGGGGAGGGGGTGTAGTCCCTCGTTGACTTGCCTTCCCTAATTGTAAGTCGTATCAATTCATAAGTTAACATATTTTTTTCTTTATTGACCCAGGTACGGACAAACACATGTCACTAGACACCCTCTTTTGGCGGCGCCATTGCAAGGCACCCCACACATACACACACATTCATACACTCACATATTTCACGTGCTTGCTAATGGTAGCGGGCAGGGCTGCCACTTACAAGACATGTCCACATTGGAAATCTGTATGGCCAACTGGAATTTCTTGGTCCTACAGATGACAGTTCTTCTGTCGCTTATAAAACGAGATATACATGAAACTTAGAACACACGTCTGTGATTCATTAGGCGGGAAAACCGTTACAATGATGAAACGGAGGCCGAGACTATAAAAATTGCAGTGGAGATTTTGCACCAACAGTTTGAATTGGGCGATGTGGTGCCGATAGCCACTGTGGTTTTTAGTGACTCCATGTCGGTTCTGGGGGCGCTGAACAAACAACAAAAAGGATATATTTTTGTTGTGGAGGGCGAACAACAAATTATCACTGTCCGCGGGATTAATGTCAACTTGAAATGGATCCCTGGACATAACGGGCTACCAGGAAACAAGATGGCTGACATAAATCAAATACATAGAAGAGATCAAAGTCTCATCTTTAAGTTCCGAACAGGACACACCAGAGTCAATAGCCACTTGAACCGCATCAATCCCCAGCACCTTCCCTTGTGCAGACATTGCTATCATCCTGATGAAACAGTTCGATATCTAGTCATTGAGTGCAAGGCGCTTGTGGCTATGAGGAAAACATTCTTACAAGCACTGCCGGCAATTGCCAATACACTGTATAGGGCTGTGAAAGAACTGAAGAAGACCTCTATCTATATTAGAATGGCATCGGGCTGCCAAGCTTGTTCAGCAGCTATGGAATAACAAAATCAACAACAGAACAGAATAATGCTGGGAGCAACAAAAATAGGATTGCAGAACAACGGAACAAAACCATTTAAAATAGAATAAATAATTAATAAAACGCCATCTAAATGTAAAATGATAAACAAATGTACATATTTTTGGAAGTAATAGGCAAACAAATAGAGTTAATAATCCAAAATATTAACACAAGAATTAACAAGATTGTATGTGATTTCTGTAGAGACTTTCATGTCTCTTATTGTGACCCAGCTAACTCAACCAACGTTTTTGTATCACATGCAATATTTGTCTTCATGTGCCCACATCATTGAGTACATTCTTATTGGATCTCCTTTCTGTCCAACTCACTCGTTCCATTCTACGGTAGTCCTACATTTCAAACGCTTTCAATCATTTGTTATTCCTCTTCTCTCAAGTCCATGTTTCAGCCCCATACAGTGCAGTTGGCCATATTTGAGTGTCGATCAGTTCTATCCTGATATTCTATGAGGTTAACAATTTATGTTTTTATCTGAAGCTTTGATGAAGAAAAGGTTCATAAAAGACGTTTCCATAGTTTAGGGCCTATACGATCACGAGAACACGTATTGTTCTACACTCGGTAGAACATGATGATGAGAATGAGGATGGTTTAATTTCTTTAACTGTGAACAGCTTAATGCCTCCCAAACAAAAACACGTTTTTCTCATTATAAAATATGTTTTTTTCAATGTCCGTTATAGAGGCATCATGATATTGAAGGGTATTTTTTAGGGTTATTTTTTGTGTGCTTTCGCCTTATTTCTCTAATCCCCAAAGGCGGTGTGCGTTTCACTGTGGTTTTTATGTTGCGCTTGTCGGCCTAGTGCATCCGATTTCAGCATTCATATTATTTAAGGGTCTGCTTCCTCCTGCATTTTCTAAGGGTTTGCTTCCTCGGGGTAACGGCCAGTGCTGTGATGTGATCGAACCCAGCACCTTCTGGTTGTGAGCCGTGACACTTAACCACTAGCCCACGCCGTCCCTCTATTGAAGGGTATCAGAAGGTGTTTTGACGGCTCAGGATCATCAAACCTTGCCAAGAGACTTAGCACGCACATATGAGTCGGCCATCTCACCATTCCTTAGTCAGTCCTGCCAGCTCATCTGTAGTGACAGCATTTCCCGCCACTTTGGAGATTGTAATAAAAGGGCAGAGATGTAACATTCCTTGGTCTACATCTCCTAGACATCCATGTAGATAATTGATAAGGACACACGGCAAAGAATACGAAGAATGCGTTTAACCCACGGAGTAGGGATGGATTGGTGCATTACAGAGCATATCCCACTGCCCTGTGGGCTCTGCAGCTATACATTTACTGATCTACCTTGCATGCAGCTCTCTAGTATGGCCCCCATCTTCAAGGACTTGTCCGGCTGAGGTGACCCTGTCAGTAGTCATACACCCGTTGACATAGTTCTCACGATCATTGGTACAGGCAAGTTCTCTTACCTGAGCAAGGTAGCTTACCTGTTTTGCACCCCAAATACGTACGCGGGCGATATGAAAAGTTTTACCTCCAGCGCCGTAACTATACAACAGTGCACAGAGCCGCGTGATACCTTTGTGAAAATCATCTCTAATGAAGTGACTATAGGGGCATGTAGTGGCACGCGTCTGGAGCATGACGCATGCGCACAGCAGACAGTAACATGACAGCCTACATGGAAATACGGTTGAAGCCACGTGTTGTGATTGTATTCCAGTCGGCGGATGGTTATGTGCCCGTTCACATGCATGGAAGAGTGACTGCGGTATATGGGCACGCTTCTGTTGATGTGAGTACTGTCAAGAGGTGGGCACGGACTGTAAAATGGAACAATCCAGCCACGACGAACCTGCATGACAAGGCTCGCAGCGGACGACCAATCACAGTTGTTGATGCACCGCGCCACACTCGAGTGGACATACTCATTCGACCCAATCCCAGCGTTCAGCAAAAACTTATCGCCACAGAACTTACGATTTTGATTTTCTTCTCGAAGAACACCTCTGACAATGAGGTGATATCAGCTGTGCGTACGAGGCGTGTTCAAATGAAATCGGACCTAACTCCACTAAGTGAACATACGCACGATGTGCATGATGACGTCACGTTTGATGTGAAAAGCACATACCAATCGTCACGTTTGCAAAATTTCATTATGCTCCGAGTCAAAGTTTCCTCAGCTGACAGTTGAAAAGCGAAATCCGTCCAGAGTTGATCAGCGAGCGGTGATTCGGTTTCTAACAGCTGAAGGATGTCGACCAGTTGACATTCATCCCAGAATGCAGGCAGTGTATGGGGACAAAAGTGTGACGGCCGTAAACCCGAATTGCTGCATTCATTTTGGCGATAACAACTTCTGACGCAACAATTTGCGCCTGACCTGGTCTCTGAAGATCTTTCGTTAACTCACGTCCTCCTTTAAACATCGCTGTCCAGTTCTTCACTGTTGTCTTCGACACACTTTTGTCACCATACACTGCCTGCATTCTGTGATGAATGTCAACTGGTCGACATCCTTCAGCTGTTAGAAACCGAATCACCGCTCGCTGATCAACTCTGGACGGACACCGTATCACAACGGCCATGTTTTCAACGGTCTGCTGAGAAAACCATGAATTAGAGGATAATACAATTTTGCAAACTTGACGGTTGGTATGTGATGTTTGCATTAGAAGTAACGTTATCATGAGCATTGGACGTATGTTCCCTTGGTGCATTAGGTCTGGTTTAATGTGACCATGCCTTGTAGTTTCGGGAGAAGACGTTTGTTTTTTGTGTTTTTTCTCGACGGGATGCAACAATTTGTCCGACATTTGCGTTTGTCTGTGGCTCGGGATAGTGACCACGTTGAAAAATAACAACACATCACCAAAACGTCATTCCCAACTTAAATAACAACACATCACCAAAACGTCATTCCCAACTTAAATAACAACACATCACCAAAACGTCATCCCCAACTTAAATAACAACACATCACCAAAACGTCATTCCCAACTTAAATAACAACACCTCACCAAAACGTCATTCCCAGCTTTCAGAAATTGCATAGCTCATGTGTAAATCTTGCACATTCATGAAATTATCTCCTCAACGGAGAAAACATTTCGAATCGTCCTCATGCAAGGAACGACAGAAAGAAAGGTTAAATAATAGACTGTCCAGATCGGACGCGGCCTATATTCCAAATTCGCATGTGATCAGTGACGGTCAGGTTTGGTCAGCTGTTATTGACGAGTCGGGGTAGGAATGGAAGGGAGGGCGGTTCAGGAAGGCGGCTAAGGTGTCCCGCTAGCCAGTGCATCAACTTATCTCTCTCTTGCAGCAAGTCGTTTTCCTACGTAGAGGTACGTGGTTCGGATCCGGAAACATTACTTAATTTTCGTTTCTGTTGTTTCTTGTGTGCTGTATGTTTGGTATATGTTTGTTGTATATGTGTTACATATTGTATGTGTGTTACATATTGTATGTTGTGATTTTGTTGTGTGTTTGATCCGTGTTTGTTGATTGCTTGTTGCATATTTTATGTGTGTTGTATGGTGTATGTATATTGCATATGCGCTGTATGTTTGTTATGTTTTTGTTTATGTCTGTTGCTGGCTAGTTACACGTTGGTTGTATGTTATGTTTGTTCTTTTTTGGTGAATGGTTGTTGTATCTCTGTTATACGTTATATCTTTGTTATGTTTGTTATATGTTGTATTTGTGTTATATATTGCATTTATGTTTCCGAAGAGGATCACATTATCATCTATCAGGATTGGCATGTATATTGTATGTATATTGTATGTATATTGCATGCACGCTATATGTTTGCTGTATGTTGTATGTTTGTTTCTGTTCGTTGAACGTTAGTTGCGTGTTGCATGTTTGTTGAATTTTGGTGGATAACTGTTGTGTTTGTTGTATGTTTATCTTTGTATTGTGTGTTTTGTGTATCTGTTATATGTTGTTATGTGCTGAAACTTCTTAGTATGTTTATTGTTTATTGTAATTTTGTTGTGTGCTGAATCGTCGTTGTATTTTGTATGTTTGTTGTATATATGTTATGAGTTGAATGTTCGTTGTATGTTTGTAACATGTTTGTTGTGTAATCGATGTTGCACTTTGTTGTATGTTTGTTGTATGTTCTATGCATGATGTGTATGTTGTATGTATGATGTATGTTTGGTGTAAGCTTGTTGTTTGTTGTATCTTGTACCTTGGTTATGTATGTAATATGTTGTGTATATGCTATATGATGTACGTATATTTTGTTTGTTATATGTTTGTTATATGTTTATTGTGTGCTAAACCGCAGTTCTTTGTTGTACGTATGTTGTAAGAATGTTCTATATGTATTGTCTGTTGCATGTTTGTTGTAGGTATGTTGGGGGTTGAATGTTCGTTGTATGTATGTTATAAATGTGTTGTACGTTGTATATGTTTGTTTTATATCGTAGGATTGCTGTATGTTTGATGTACGTTTGTTGTATGTCAAGTGGCTGCTGTATGTTTGTTGTATGTCGTATGTTTGTTGTATTTTTGTTGTATGTCGTATGTGTGTTTTGTATCGTATGTTTGTTGTATGTTATCATTACAGTTGCTGTATGTTTGCTGTATGTTCTCTGTATTGTTTGCTGTATGTGTGTTATACACTTCCTGTGTGTTTGTTGTATGTCGCATGTCTGTTGAATCTTTTGTTGTATGCCACATGTTTGTTGTATGTTTGATGTTTGTTTATCGTATGTATTTGGTGTACTTTTGATTAGGACATACATTCCTTGTTAGCAGCTCACTATCTCGAAGACTTCCTATTGTCCCCATCGTCTGATATGATAAGAACCATAGACGCCTGTGACGAACATGTCAACACACCATCATTGGAAGTTAACAAGAGAGAGAACACACCTTCATAAAAAAAGGTTAACAATATATCCATAAAACATCTGGATTGGAGCCCACGAATGAAGAGCAGAGTTTTGAGACAAGATAAACACTAGAGAGAAAAAAATTATTGAAAAAAAATGTTTAGGGTTAATTAAAATGTAATTTAATTTTAATTGAAAATGGGTATGGTCAGTACCGCACCGAGAGGAAAAAACAAACGTAATCTACGTTACGACCAATAGGCCTTAATCAGGGTCAACCAATAAAAACAATGCTGAGCCAGCAAATCATAGAATAGGGATGCATACATGTACGGGAATGTCAACATATAAGGAAAATTAGTGTCTGATATAACGTCTCAAATCGCGACTAATCAGTTCGACAGCTCGACTCCAAATGACGGACAACGGTCAGATTATGTGACCAGGAGAGCGTAAGAAGTGGCAAACACTAGAGAAGAAGAGTGGTATGAAGATTATCATAAATATTTTTGGCAGAGAAACGAACACAAGGAGACGAGTCAAAATAGAAAACTCTGGCTAGCAACAGTTGCGGTCCTATATTACAAAGGGAGCAAGTAGGAATGAGTCAATTCTAGTCATACGCATTATCAGTCTAGCGCAGCATGCATTGAGCAGATTCGTGCAGAGAAACAAAGCGGTCTTTGTTACACAATATGCCATTTCCCTAAACACAAATCATCAGTTTTCGGACCATAGGGGTCGGTTAATCTCGGAAATCGAAGAGTTATATCCGGTCATATTTTCTAATTAAATCACATCTAATTTTGGGCTAACACTCGCCCCTGACAAGTTGTTATTCCTTTAATTACATTTGTATTACGCCATAGAGGGATGCATGCCGCCTAACAAAGTAATTAACAATTTATAAAAAAGACAATATGCATTAAGAAAATGTGGTAAAAGAGTGTGTGAATTGTTACAGTGTATTTGCATTCTTTTATTGTTGATTTAACTCTGTATGCAGGGTATAATTAAGATTGCTTTGTCTTTTTCTGCTTGGTTAAACTGATTAGTGGTTAGTAAAACTAATTTTGAAATCTAAATCAAAAGTAAAGCACTTAGAACAACCAACGAATTGTGAAAAATGGAACAAAATACGAACGGAATAACAAACGTTGTTTGTGAAATGTGGTTATTCTTACCGTACCGCCACCGAGATTCATTGTTTTGGCTTTTAGTTGTACCTGTCAAAGTGCAGATGGCTGATGGGAAACATGGCTCTACCGGATACTAGACGCTCTTTGTTTAGAGCGTGCTCAAACAGACAACGGACAGTACTTCAAAGCACAACTTCAAAACGGAAGTCTGCAAAATCTAAAAACAACAATAAGAATTGTTGAGATCTCTGGGGAAACCGAAAATGACTGGATTTGAGGGAGACAGCAAATAATGAAGAATTTTCTTCGCCACTTCCGTGTTAATTCCCCTAATGACACGGTGTTAGGGAAATGGAGAAGGCCCGTGAAGGTTTAACCCCAGGGGACATATTTTCTGCAGCCAGAACGACAGCTCCTTGAAGTGCGAGATCAGAATCTAATTGACAGCCATTCACTGACAGTCATTGTCTCGCTGCAGCGACCGGCGCCGCACAGACCCCAAGCCTAATTTAATTTCGGCCGTTGTTTCATAACTTGAGCCATCAATACGCAATTTATTTTGTTAAGAACAGACTAACCTTGCCGATGGAGATGCGCTATGATTAAAATTTAGTATTGCTCTGCCCTTACGCGAGATGACGGGCAACAAAAGAGCCCATATCGAAATTGAATGAACGCAACGACTATTTAAAATCTGAATGCAGCCATGCCTGCTGTAATTAGTGAGTGCTGTGTCGGATTTTGGCACTGCAAGTGAAACAAATCTTCCTCAACTTTACCACATTAATCTCTGTCGTCTGATATAATACATTCAATGCCATCTGGTTAGTGAAAAGTTCACAAAGACCATCTCATGAGTTTTTGGATCAAATAATGGCAGCATTGAATTAAATGAGTGACTGGTGAAATGTTTGAGAGTTGTGTATTTAGAAGTTCAAACTTGGCATTAGTTTTTAAGTAACCTAACCTAACTCGCACGTGACAGATCGTCGCCCTTCCAAAGTATACAAGATTTAACAAGTCGCCACACATGAGGGATTACTATTATTAGACATAAATCATCAGAGCAAAGCAAGAACTGAAGGTATTCAAATAAACTCGATATGGATAAGTCGGGGGAGGTAAAGTTGATAAGGATAGTGAGTTGAAGTAACGTGAAGATGGATATTATTAAGATGAAGTAAATTGGAGATTGTTATGGGTTGATGTGAAGTGGAGACAGATATCGAGTCGAAGTAAACTGGAGATTGTTATGAGTTGATGTGAAGTGGAGACAGATATCGAGTTGAAGTAAACTGGAGATTGTTATGGGTTGATGTGAAGTGGAGACAGATATCGAGTTGAAGTAAACTGGAGATTGTTATGGGTTGATGTGAAGTGGAGACATATATCGAGTTGAAGTAAACTGGAGATTGTTATGGGTTGATGTGAAATGAGACACATATAGTTATGGGTTAAATGTTGTTCGCCCATCATGCGTGATGAGGACCTTCCCTTTTTCCTTTTAGCCAGTCATTCCAGTCGAGTATACTGTACTTCCGGGTTGTGGATGGGTGCGGAGATGGCTGACAAGTCCGATTTGGGATATCCATACTCGCAGGCAGGGAGGGCTTGGAAAGTTCGCTTCGGGAAACTGATATTTCACTGGCTTTTCTTACCTTTCTCCGTTGTACTACTGCAGTCTTTATTAGAAGCCTCGCATGACACTGCTCCTCTGCAGAGAGCTGTATGCCAGGATGTACGGTCTTTTGCAGCATCTTCCTATGTTTCGTTGTTTATGGTGAAGTCTTTTAAAGACGTTTTTAGTGTGTCTTTAAAGCGCTTTCTTTGGCCTCCTTGGGAGCGTTCGCCATTCAGCATCTCGCCATAGAAGATTGTTTTTGGTAACCGATAGTCTGGCATACGAACCACATGACTCGCCCAGCGAATCTGGGTTGAAGTGAAGGGGAGACATATATTGAGTTGAAGTAAACGGAGGTTGTTGTGGGTTGATTTGAAGCGGGGTTGGATAGTGGGTGGATGTGAGACGGGGATGGATAGTGGGTTGATGTGAGGCGGGGATGGATAGTCGGTTGATGTGAGGCGGGGATGGATAGTCGGTTGATGAGAAGCGGGGATGTATAGTCGGTTGATGAGAAGCGGGGTTGGATAGTGGGTTGATGTGAGGCGGGGTTGGATAGTGGGTTGATGTGAGGCGGGAATGGATAGTGGGTTGATGTGAGGCGGGGTTGGATAGTGGGTTGATGTGAGGCGGGAATGGATAGTGGGTTGATGAGAGACGGGTTTGGATAGTGGGTTGATGTGAGGCGGGGTTGGATAGTGGGTTGATATGAGGCGGGGTTGGATAGTGGGTTGATGAGAGACGGGGATGGATAGTGGGTTGATATGAGGCGGGGTTGGATAGTGGGTTGATATGAGGCGGGGTTGGATAGTGGGTTGATGTGAGGCGCGGTTGGATAGTGGGTTGATGAGAAGCGGGGATGGATAGTGGGTTTATGTGAAACTGGTATGAATATTGGGTTAATGGGAAGCGGGAATGGATAATGGGATAATCCCACTAAGACTTACAGACTGAAGAATAAAGAGAGAGCTAAATTAGATACGGCAAATGACCTCCTAAGTAAATATAATTAATGCTCACTTGAATCACATTGAGCGTAGAAAAATGGAAGCTAGGAGAAATGATCGTTGTTTTAGATACACCCAAGAGAAAGTCGACTGTTGTTCGCGAATGCTCACAATGAGTAGGTTACTCTTTTGTGCTATCTGAAAATGGTGTTAAGTTAATCTGTCATTATAATGATAATAATAATGTTACCTAGAGCTCGTTGATTCGATCGACCACTGCCATGCCCAACTGCTGAGGCTTGTAGCCAAATCTCGCTCAGTGCCGAAGGAGAGACTGCTATCTGTCGAAGCCATGTAGAACGGGGACGGCCCTTCCACGCCTCCAGCCGTCCGGTGGGAGACCGTTTTTACACATAGCAGACCTAGGCCTTATCTGGTGAGCGGGTACTTCCTGGTCCAGTCCAACCAGGTGACCAAACAAAAGACAGGTGGCGGTGGGTCAGAGTGTTCGAGATGGAAGAAAGACTCGTCGTTACAGAAATCTCGACTTAACGGACGAGATTGAACTACTGGATACCGAGAATGCGTCGCTGGTTGTTTAAGCAGGGTCCGATTCTTGATATGTCCTGTTTAAGCAGGGTCCGAGTCTTGATATGTCCTGTTTAAGCAGGGTCCGAGTTTTGATATGTCCTGTTTAAGCAGGGTCCGAGTTTCTGAACCATACAGGACGACAGGAATCACACACGTCTGATAAATATAGATATTGGACCCGATAGAGAATCTGCTATTATTTCACACCCGGCGAAGGCCATTCATAGCGGAAGCAGCAAGACCAATCCGCCTTAACATATCAGGCGCACTGCGTCCATCGGATAAAAAAGAACTCCCCAGGTATATGAATGCATTGGTGAGCTCCACCATGTGACCATGGACAACACTGCTGTGAGGACCAGTGCCGGAGCAAAGGTGCTGCATTTTCGTCTTGGCACAGGATATTGATAGACCCAGGTTTGATGCTTCGAGATACAGTTTCTCGAGAGACTGTTGTAGAGCCGCATTGTTCGGGTCGACTAGGACTATCAGAACTGTCATCAGCATGGGCGAGGTCTGTGATGCGTGTTTGGTCTATGTCAATGCACAGATGGAGAGAGTCAAGGCGGTGAAGAATCCACTCGATGACTCGGGGCAAGGACGCAACCCTGCCTGACCCCTGAAGATGTTGGGAACCTGTCTGAGAGAGTGACACCGAGGCGGGCTCTGGCACCGGTGTTCGTGTACGGCTCCCTTATCAAGTTCATTAGTGAGGCAGGAGTTCCGATGCCTTGCAGGGCTTCCAAAGAGCGGACATATCGACAGGGTCAAAAGCAGCCTTTAGATCTACATAAGCACCGCAAAGGGGGCGGTTAAATGCATGGTGTAGCTCAGCCAGGAGCCGGAGAACAAGAATGGTATCCACAGTTGATCTATCCGGGGTGAAACCAGACTGATGTGGACGGCGTTTTGCGATCAGCCGGGCCAGTAGCACATGTGTGATCAGGAGTGGACTAAGCCGGGCCAGTAGCACATGTGTGATCAGGATTGGACTGAGCCGGGCCAGTAGCACATGTGCGATCAGGAGTGGACTGAGCCGGGCCAGTAGCACATGTGTGATCAGGGGGTGGGGGCGGCTTGAGCCGGGTCAGCAGCACATGTGTGATCAGGAGTGGCTTGAGTCAGGCCAGCAGCACATGTGTGGTCAGGAGTGGACTGAGCCTGGCCTGCAGCACATGTGTGACCAGGAGTGGACTGAGCCGGGCCAGTAGCACATGTAGAAATTTATTGCCTAGGACTGAGATCAGTGTGATTAGTCTATAGCTGTTGCGGTCCTTACGGCTTCCCTTGCCTTTGTACCGGGCAACAACTATTCCATCTCGCCAATCTGAGGGAACGTGTCCTGTTCTCCAGACTTGTAGAAGGAGGTGGTGAAGAGTTGAGCTGATTGGGTCCATGGTGTACTTCAATAGCTCTGGCGAAATATTATCCGGACCTGCAGCTCGTCTATCTTTAAGCTTCCGTATGGCGATTTGGACTTTTGCCAATGTAGTAGGGTCAATGCACGTGTCCGCGTTAGGACACGACAGGACAGGTCAGGGCAAGCCTTTGCTGGAGGGGTTGATTGAGGGCGAGTGTATAGTGTTCAATCTGTCCGCTACTTCTTCGTTTGTCGAACATGGTGAGCCATCTGCTCTATTGACAAACTCGGTATTGCTGGACGCTTTCTGCTTACTTCCGGGGCGGAGGAGCCTGATGACTTGGTATGTAGGTCTGAGATCGTTGGCTCTAAGACATGTTTCAACTGTATCGGCGATTTCGTTGAAGAAACTCTCCCGTCAGCCATAACAGCCGCACGGAACTGGCTTATTAGCCGCCGGCGTGCAGCGTAATCGTTGGGTAGTCTGGATGAGTTCTTTTGGGGATAAGGATATCGTAAGCACTGCCAGAGAGCCTCGGTTTTCGCTTCACGGATCTTGGGCCTACAATTATCGCGGCAGCATTGCATACAGCGTTCTTTATGGCAACCCATTCTGACTCTAGATTATCAGAGAGCGAGCCTAATGTGATAAACTTTGTCTCTTACTGACGAAGCGCATTCTTCCGCTAAAGTGGGGTCAGTTTTGAGGCGCCGGACATTGTACCTTGGTGTTAGTGCTGGTATTAATGAAGCGTATGGACTGAAATAGCGCGTAGACACCAGTAAGTGGTGGTCTGTGTCAGCAAGTGCCTCGGCACCACGATAGACACGGTCAGAAGTCACACGGTTAAGTCCCCTAACGAGAATGGGGTCTAGCTCTTTCCTTGTGATGTGGTGATCGTTGGCGATCCACGTGTGCCGATGGATATCTAAACCAGTGATCACCAGGGTAAACGTGGCACAGAATGACATGAATCTGTGAGAGTTGTCATTCGTGGTTCCACGGCCAAGCGGACCAGGAAAAATTCGTAGCCATTGCTAGTGGTCCCCGAGACGAGGTTGAAATCCGCCATTAGAATAAATTCGTCGTGCGTAGGAACAGTTACAGAGGCATTTTCCAGATCATTATATGTCACCTTTTATCTGTGGTTGGGCTTCGTTCATGGGGTCGTAAGCGACAATTATTGTTAAGTCACCATGTCTGTGTTTTAGCCGGGCCAGAAGAAGCCTGACGGAGATTGCGAGTCAGGACGTAACGCTATTTCTGAAAGGCGATCTTACGGGTTGCGTTTCTGGGTTGCTGACCGCCGCCGGAGTATAATATACCCGCATATTCAGTATCTTCCTGCCCTTGACCGGTTGGTCAGGACTCCATCATTCCGGCAATGGTAATATTTCGTCGGCCCTAGTGTGCGGGCCTCTTGGAGGCTTAGTGTGCGGGCCTCTTGGAGACTTAGTGTGTGGGCCTCTTGGCGACTTAGTGTGCGGGCCTCTTGGAGACTTAGTGTGCGGGCCTCTTGGAGGCTTAGTGTGCGGGCCTCTTGGAGACTTAGTGTGCGGGTCGCTTGGAGGCTTACAAATAGTACATCCGAAGAGAACGTTGAAATTCATCCTTGTGCAAACAGATAAACCATAATATGAAAATGAGAATTGTCAGGTGTTATGTATACTCGTCAGTACTTTATGGCCCAGAAACATGGACAATGAATAACAAGTTGGAAAAGAGTGTTTAAGCGTTCGAAATGTGGGTTAAATATAAGATTAGGTCGCATTTCATGGAAAGAGAAGAAAACAAATTTGGAAGTATTGAGAAACGTGGGAGTGAAAAGAGAATTATTGACCGAAATCAGGGTTAGATAATAATAATAATAATAAAAATAATAATAATAATAATAATAATAATAATAATAATAATGTTCACTTGGCGTCTGAGGCCCGTTGCGTGAGTCGGCCACATCCATGTTCCACTGCTGTGGCGTGGTTCCAGGACTCGTCCAGGGCGGCGGTTGCTACTCGCTGGAGCCATACTGTTCAGGGACGGCCTCCTCTGCGCCTCCAGAAGCCGGTCTCAGGGGCTTGCCGTAGCAAATGATTTACACAGACGCCTGGACTAAGATCTACCTTTATCAGCACGCTCAGGATGTGCGGAAAGCTACTACAACCCGCGTCTTAATGCCCTTTTCAGGGGGCACAAACAACAGTAAACTTACTCATTTCACGCATAACAGAGCTGCCGTGGGGCCTTCTACACCTCCACGCTGTGATCCTGGATAACAGACTGCGGCAGGACAGACTGGCTAGGGAGAATGGATCGAAGAGGGAACGCTAACTCGGTACTCGAAAAATGTTTGCTAAAGTCGAATGTGTTGGACCGAAAGGTGCAAATATCGCAGTCAAGCTGTAAACTACGACAAAACGCATTCCGTTCTCTGGACTACATTCTGCTACTTAAGCCCTTTCAGGGTTTGGTAGCGGGAGATTGAGAACGAACGAAGTCAAGCCAAACTATTTCGGGCATTCAAACAAAAACAGAGTATACTCTGTGGTCTCGAGGTAAGGTGTCCACCTCAGGTGCCGGAGGTAGCAGGTTCGAATCCCGGTAGAGACCAGGATTTTTTTCACGTGGATCTTCTAGTAAAAATTTATCCGATCCTTGAGTAGTGAGGTCGGACTCCCTTTTTTAGTGTCAAGCAAGTTAAAAATCCTTCGGCAGTTGGAAATGAAGTATAAAAGGCTTAACGGTCGCTGCGCCCGGACACAATTCAAAATTCAAGTTAAAAATCTACCCAAACTATTTGCACTTTCACCCAGGACTAGTACGCTGCAGGAAGTTTTAAACACCTACTACGGAATGTCGAAAGCCTTCGGCTACCTGGCAACATACATCAACTAGCTTGTTTGAATACCAGGATTCCAAGTATTCCGAGAGTATACATCATAAAAAATAGAAATAATAAACCACAGCAACCAACAATATAGACGAGTGACTAAATACAATGAAAAGAAGTTGAAATGTCCGAAAATTCCTTGTTTCAACTTCTTTAACCTTGGTGAACAGTTCGTTTATTCATTGTCAACTTCATCAACTCTAACAGACTCATGTCTCATTTACGGTTGGGTTGTCGTGTGCGTGTGACAACACTATTAATAACCTGGTCGCATTGATGTACAGATAAGCCATCCACCGTCATAAGACGTCTTACATAAATGTAGTTATTTCCCTTGAACACAACATTTAGTCATTCAAACACATAATTTTCATTTATTCTTTTTCTTTGCAACCACAACTGAAAACACGTTTATCATCTTGATTTGCCTACATAATTGTTGAAAACCTGTGCTCTATAAGAAACTGAAGGATTTTACATATTCATTCCCGGTACTTGTCCCTTATTTCACCCCAAACAGAGTTCCATGGGTTCCTATCATACGTATTTGACAGCTGATGACTGTAGCAGGACATTCCATTTTGGGTAACGGGTAGGACAGGTCGATATAATTTCATTTTAAATAAATAAGTAAAAACGTAGATAAAGTTTGATTGGTAGAAAAGATGATTATATATTCAGTTGCAAAAATGTATGCTTGTCAGCTCTTGAGACCAGCAGTACACAAACAGAATGATCTGCCTGTACACCATGCCTGTCGGCATTGTGCTTGTTGAAATCCCGATCTATCCTGTCGTTCAGTCAAGGACAACAAAATAACTTGGTTGTTATTTCATCGCCTAACATCCCAGACAATATCAGGCTACTCTAGAAACTAGACGCTACTTTCATTTATCTTCGACCAACATTGACAGATTCCAGAAATGCGTCGCAGATTTCAGATAAGATGGCAGGAACAATCAGAAGCAGAAGCGAAAGCAGATATTTGCAGAAGTAGAATGTTTGACACCCTTAACAGTTTAAAAGTGGACTATTCTGTGACGTAACTTCCCCCAAATAGATATTCGGTGCTAAAAATATGTATTTTGTTTTATCTATTTGGGGTTAATTAAGGGATTCATTTCCTATATTCTTATGACATGTACAATTGTAGATCGTTCATAGAATCGACTTCATTCCACCTGGGCGCCTCTTTTTTACGTTCACTCCCTTTCAATTCTGAAAGTTACCGCGACAGAGCATGAGATCCAAAGCTCCCACGGCAGCTACGAAATTGTAGGATATCAGCTGCCGTTTATTAAGGTTTACATATCGGTCCTCCAGACCATTAGGGGATTCTTGTGTAACAAAACCATTAAACTGAGAGAGTCCTTGGACGCTACGTGGAACCAGTACTGGCATATGGCAGTGAATCATGGACAATCCGCAAGGAAGCGCTTAGATATTTCGAAAACAACGGAGAAGTGGTTTTACAGACGAATTCTGCAGATCTCGTGGACTGCACAGAAGACTAATGATACAGTACTCGAAGACAACTCGTTGCAAAGATCTAATGATACAGTACTCGAAGACAACTCATTGCAAAGATCTAATGATACAGTACTCGAAGACAACTCATTGCAAAGACCCTAATGATACAGTACTCGAAGACAACTCATTGCAAAGATCTAATGATACAGTACTCGAAGACAACTCATTGCAAAGATCTAATGATACAGTACTAGAAGACAACTCATTGCAAAGATTAAATGATACAGTACTCGAAGACAACTCATTGCAAAGATCTAATGATACAGTACTCGAAGGCAACTCATTGCAAAGATCTAATGATACAGTACTCGAAGACAACTCATTGCAAAGATCTAATGATACAGTACTCTAAGACAACTCATTGCAAAGATCTAATGATACAGTACTAGAAGACAACTCATTGCAAAGATCTAATGATACAGTACTAGAATACAACTCATTGCAAAGATCTAATGATACAGTACTCGAAGACAACTCATTGCAAAGATCTAATGATACAGTACTCGAAGACAACTCATTGCAAAGATCTAATGATACAGTACTCGAAGACAACTCATTGCAAAGATCTAATGATACAGTACTCCAAGACAACTCATTGCAAAGATCTAATGATACAGTACTAGAAGACAACTCATTGCAAAGATCTAATGATACAGTACTAGAATACAACTCATTGCAAAGATCTAATGATACAGTACTCGAAGACAACTCATTGCAAAGATCTAATGATATAGTATTCGAAGACAACTCATTGCAAAGATCTAATGATACAGTACTCGAAGACAACTCATTGCAAAGATCTAATGATACAGTACTCGAAGACAACTCATTGCAAATATCTAATGATACAGTACTCGAAGACAACCCATTGCAAAGATCTAATGATACAGTACTCGAAGACAACTCATTGCAAAGATCTAATGATACAGTACTCGAAGACAACTCATTGCAAAGATCTAATGATACAGTACTCGAAGACAACTCATTGCAAAGATCACAACACAACAGCCATCCGTTTTCGGACATGTTACGAGAAGGGGCGGCTTGGGGCACGTTGTTACAACGGGAAATATAGCAGGAAATAGAGACAGGAAGGCCGAGAGAGAAGATGCTGGACAGCCTGAGGGAATGGCACGGGCGACAATCAACAACAGAGTTGGTAAACGACACATGTGATAGAAGGGAATGGAGATCCATGACCGCCCATCTCAACCAGCAAGGCACCTGATGATGATGTTCTTGAGCTTTCTTTATATGTCTCTTCATAGAAACAGTATGTGTTACAGCAGTCTTGCCAACCACATATGGGTAGACACATGGTTTATAGATTACACATTGCCGCCTTCCTCATCTTCGTTCGTCCTCAAACTCCCGCTACCAAGCCCCGAAAAGGGACTTGCATGTAGCAGGATGTAGTCCGGGGAACAGGATGCGTTGTGTCGTAGTTCACAGCTTGACTTCAATATTTGCACCTATCGGTCCGACACACCCGACTTCAGCAAGGCATTTTTTGGTACCGGGCAAGCCTTCCCTCTTCGATCCCTTTTCCTTAGCCAGTCTGCTTTGTTGCAGCCTGTTACAAAAATTACAGATCAAATGACAAGGATATAAGCTGTAAAAAGGTACGGATCCTAGATACGTATATAGAATGTTGGATCACAAACTGTTCTACGCGATTTACTGCCAGAAAATTAGACGGAAATTATATGAGAGAAATACTTTGTCTTTGTCTCAGTTGACCTGTACTTCTACAGGGAAGGATGCCCAGGTGCAGGTCCCAGCTCTTGTGTTATTTGGAATGAAGCCGGGAGAAGGACTTTCTATAAAGCGGTCTAGGCTCGAGCAACTTATTTTTTTAGTACCAGTTTAGCATTCCTTCTTCTTCTTCATCTTCGTACGCAGTCAGACAGTAACCATTATTTTTTCGAAAAAAGCAGCGGTCATCCTGAGGCTGTCGACACTGCCATAGAGCTTGTCTGGTGTTGCCACTGGTGATGGCCACATCTGCTCTCTCTGATCCTCGTATATCGGGCAGTTCTGCAGCAGATGCTCAGCGGTCATTTTCGCGGTACCACACGGGCATTCGTCAGTGCCACCAATCTTCATTTTGTTGAATATGTGGTACCTCAGTCTATTGTGGCCAGTGCGAAGTCTGAAGACCACGACCTGCTCTTTTCTGTTCAACTGGTAATAGGCATCGTTTTTTGTGTAGCCAGTATGTTCGGTTTCCCATTTGGTGATGTATCTAGCTCTAATAAGCCGTTTTGACTCTTCGTATGTCATACTAGTATCTGGTTGTGGTAGTTTTGCACCTTCTTTTGCCAGTCTGTCTGCCTGCTCGTTGCCTTGGATGTTGCAGTGGGATGGAACCCACTGCACCACTACCCTTTTTGGTGCGGACTACTGGCATAGTTGACAGAGTACTGCTCTTAAATCATTTAGTTCAGTATTTTTCTGGATTTTTAGTGCTGCATTCACTCTTCGATCCCTTCTCTTTAGCCAGCCTGCCCTGTTGCAGCCTGTTATCCAGAATCACCGCGTGGAGGTGTAGAAGGGTCTTGGCAGCTCTGGTTCGCTGACCCTGACGCTAGCAGTCAGCTATGGGTCGCTGACCACTGCAGCTCATGCTCTCGAATTATAAATACAAAGATGGGACACTGAACGAAGGTTGATTGCAGCCCCTGTGAAATGGAAGGAGTTTGTTTCTTCCCATAAAGACGGCATCGGTTGTGGTGATAATTGACCGACATGCCAGTCACTAGGATGAAGAAGCCAAATTGAGAGAACAAAATGGTTTGACACGATTATTGATCTATCGGACAGAACCAAACAAATACCAAGAGAACGTCGTAATGGGAAGACGTTATTGGCTTAGATAGGACACACATTAAGGAAACCTGTTGTATCATTACAATACCGTCTCTATTCTGGAATTTCCAGCAAGAGAAGTAGAGGCAGACCAAACGCACCTGGAAAAGACAAACTTAACGTGAACATGTGGACAGAGCTGGACGCAGTGATCCATGCCATGATGACTTTGCGTGCATTTATTGAAAACGTGTCCTCCACGGGTAGCTGAAAGCTTTTGATTGAGCTATTGATAATGTTGAAAAATAAAGATAATAAAAATCACAAATCACAACAGCATGGATTGAAAATACATAAAGCATGTTAGTTACGCAGTGACATGTGGACGCCGTTTGTTAACTGCATGCCCAATCAATCAATCAAAGCAAACTGCTTCTCTCTGTGCATATGCCATTGATCACATGCCACCAGCATACACAGTCCTGGGCTACTCTTTCTGCCTCTCTCCAGGTGTAACTATTGAATCATAGTTTCTTCTCACATTCTTCTCAAATAATGTTTAGGACTAGCCCTCTTGCTCTTGCTCTGCAAATTCTATATAAGAGTCTGTCTTTGTTATTTGGACGGCGCTTTCCTCATAGTACGAAGGGGTTTCAAATGAAACTCTTAAATATATTTTTAGGGTAAATTTATTCCGAATAAGTGAACCACAACCGTATAATTGTTCGATGTAGTCACCATTGCGTAGAATTCAATTTCCCCAGCGCATTTGAAGTGCATGGATTCGTGTAGACAAAAAGTTATCTTGGGGTGTAACCACTCGTGCACCACCTGCTGGACCTCTTTATCGGTCCTTACAGTCGTTACGCCCAAAGTCTCTTTTACTCGCCCAAGGACGTGGAGTTCACTTGGGGTTATTCTGGTGAGTACGGCGGGTGTGGTAGACATTGAAAGTGGAGGTCCTCGATGGTTACAGCTGTTGCACGGGCAGTATTGGGGTCGAGCTTTGTCATGTTGCAGAACGACATCTTTACTCATAAGTCCGCGTTGTTTGGACTTGATTGCGACTCAAAGATGATTCCTGAATAAATCTGTTTACGTGGCCCTGGTGACAGTGTTACCCCTGGACATGTATTGTTCTAAAATACGCCTCGTTTATTCCAAAACAGAGTAAGCATAACCTCCCACTGCAGATTGCTGTGTGCGGAACTTCTTCAGTTTCGGCGAGGAGGGATACGGGCATTCCTTGCTCGTTCTTTTCGTTTCAGGCTCGTGGTAGTGAGCCCAGGTGTCATCACCAGTCACAGTTCTTGCTAGGAAACCATCACTCTCTGCTTCAAAGAGTCGCACAAGTACCTGACTGGCATCAACGCGTCGTTGATTCAACTCTAGCTGCCGTGGCACCCACCTTGCAGACACTTTGTGGTACTGTAGCACATCATGGATACTGTGGTTGGCTGTCCCCACGTTCGCCAATTTCATTCACAGCCAATCAGCAGTTGTCCTTTACTAGCTTCGTGAACAGTCTCTCACAGAACTCACACGGTTTTTCCAACTTCCTACTCCACTTATTCACTTGCTGGACATGCTAATCACCATATTTGACTTTTATTTGTCGATGAATGTATACAGGCTTCACCCCTTCCCTGCTGAAAAAACGGATACCAGAACGCTGCTCTTCTTTAATGCATGTCAATAGTAGGGCGGTCATCTGTAACTATGACGTCATTTTGTTCGTCTGCACAGTGATGGCACATGCATGGCACTTTTCAGATCCTTATCAACCATTTTAAGTTACAATGCAAAGACAAGGTTTTTCTAAATTCTGTTCCACTTACATGGTTTTAATGTGAAGCCTAATCGTATGTCCTATCCAGCTCTATATTTCTTCTCATAATGTGTTGTTCCAGTGGCTATTCTTGACTTCATTTCAAGATGTTTTAATTCCTCACCCTGTCTTGCCACTGTATACCCACTATCCGGGGTCAAGGCGTTGAGCAGCGCATGAGCTGCAGTGGTCAGCGACCCATAGCTGACACCTTGCGTCAGGGCCAGCGAACCAGAGCTGCCAAGACCCTTCTACACATTCACGCTCATTGATCCTGGATAACAGGCTGCAACAGAGAATAGGAGATGGGATCGAAGAAGGAATGCAACCCGATCCTCAAAAAATGCCTCCTGAAGTTAGATGTGTTGAACCGGAAGGTGCAAATATCGCAGTCAAGCTGTAAACCTCGACACAACGCATTCGGTTCTCCAGACAACATCCTGCAACTTGAAACGCATTATGAGGGCTTGGTAGCGGGAGGTTGAGATCGACCGCAAAAGGAGAATACGATACTCATTATCCTTCGCAGAGATATGTTAACGATAGACTGGGACCTTTGTTTTATCGCATTTGTCGTCGGCATGTTCCTCCTACATACAACAGCACCGAATACTGCCAGCTTAGCGTTGTTTTATTGTTCAAATTTACAATCTTTCGAGGAAAACCAGAATGGTTTTTCATAGAGCATCAATTTAGAGACCAGGTACCAAGATGGAGCAGACATGAACTGACAGCAGTCAGCGACTCATAGCTGTCAGCTTGCATCAGGATCAACGAACTATAGCTGACCAGGACCCTATTCTTCCTCCACGGGGCGACCCTTGAAACAGGCTGCACTAGTCACTTGTGTAGTCTGGCCAAGGGATAGAGTTCGCAGTGTGAAGGCAAACCCAGTACTATAAAAAGCCAGCTAAAATCAGACGTGTCGGTTGAAAGAGGCAGATGTCACAGCCTCGCTGTAAACTACGATGGGCGCCAAAGAAGAAGAGGTTGAGAAACCACGTGTTAGATTAACAATGTACACTGATTTGAGCTTGTTTCGGCAACATCTTGATACAATTATTTGTCTATGAAGATGCTACAAGACAATGTTTACTTAGCAGAATACGGGGGGGGGGGGGGGGGGGGGGAAGACTAACGTCTGATCAGGCAAAATATACTGATCAGACAGGTTAGTCAGGGTCAGGTTAAATTTACTGATCAGAAAGGTTAGTCAGGGTCAGGCAAAATATACTGATCAGACAGGTTAGTCAGGGCCAGGCTAAATATACTGATCAGACAGGTCAGTCAGGGTCAGGTTAAATATACTGATCAGAAAGGTTAGTCAGGGTCAGGCAAAATATACTGATCCGACAGGTTAGTCAGGGTCAGGCAAAATATACTGGCCAAGACCCTCACTTCGGCTTCCTAGTAGCCATCCCTGGAAACGGGCTACTCAGTAGTGAGTGACACGCACATGAAGCCAAGCATGGGACAACCGCCTGGAGGACCCCGGTCCACCTTCATTAGAACGCTCGGGAAATGAGGAAAGCCACTGCAATCCGCCACTTAACGTCCTTTTCAGAGCGCACGCAAGTGTAAAGTTACTCATTGTGGGCATTGGGGACGGCGTGGGCTTGTGGTTAAGTGACATGGCTCACAACTCGAAGGTGCTTGGTTCGATCCCCATTACAGCACCGGCCGTTACCCCGAGGAAGCAAACTCTTAGAAAATGCAGGAGGAAGCAGACCTTCACATTAAACGGATGCTGAAGTCGGATGCACTGGGCCGATAGGCGCAAAATAAAAACCACAGTGCAACACACACCGCCTTGGGGATTTGAGAAATAAGGCGAACGCAAAAACAACAATTAAAACCAAAAAATAATTATGGGCATTAAACAACAAACAATTAGCATGGTGTGCCCCGGATCAGTTGTAGATCCATTTTACTCTATAGTCCTGTCGCAGAACTACTTTTACACAGCTTAATTGGTTCGTTTAGGTTTTACAAGAATAATCCATGTTTACACCGCAATGTCGAGTCTTTCAACAAAAAAAAAAACATTTCACTCCGCCATCTTGATTGGTCATCATCATCCTGTAGCATGTCCTTCGCCGAATGTCGCTCTCATGACAGCCTGTTTGTAGGAAACTCTATATTTCGCCAGTTTCCCGGCCTGCCCCAAGGTCAAAATTAGCGTCTCCTTGATGTGCTGAGTCCATCGTCTTCTTGGTCGGCTCCAGCTTCTCTTTCCAGGGACCATCCCTTTCCGATAGCACTTTCTCCAGTCTGTTGTGTCGTTTGTCCAAAAAAAACCTCGGTTGTTGGATCATGACGTCATGTATGAACCAATTCTCATCCAAATGTAGGCCTTGCCGGAAGGATTTGTTTTTTTCTTTCTTTGTCCACGAGATTTTCAGGACTCTTCTGTAGCACTGTATTTCAAAACATCGATCTTCACTCTAATAGCTTTTGGAATCGTCCATGTTACACATCCATATGTTGCCACAGGAAAAATGGATGTTCTTATGATCTTTAGTTTTAGTTCTTGATTGGTACTCACCGGAAAACAGACCCTGCCTAAAAACACGTTGATCTTTCCTATGTTATGTTATCAGTGTAACACATGGACACTATTAGATAGGTACAAACGTAAGATCAAGACATGTCAGATTAGTGTACGAAGTGCAGCGGAATAAAAAGACGATTCGCCACAAAATTCGCCAAGCACGCTGAGGAATATGATGAGGGCTATATCGTTTAACTACTATATTGACGCACAGAAGATACTGTGGTTTGGTCATCTGACAAGGATCCAGTATGACCAACATGGAATGAAATCATTCTACTAGGAGGTTTCAGACCGACGAGCAAGAAGACGACCGCGACGACAATGGATAGAGGGGATCAAGAAAACTACACGTTCAACAAGTCGGCAGCGCGTCTCCCATCTAGCTCAAACAAAAACGGCTAGCTTATCAAGTGAGAGTGTCTGATATCACATTTGTGTGTTTGATATCATGTGTGAGTGTCTGACATCACATGTGTGTGTTTGATATCATGTGTGAGTGTCTGATATCACATGTGTGTGTCTGATATCATGTGTGAGTGTTAGCTACCAAGTGTGAGTGCCTGACATCATGTGCGAGTGCGTGGCATCATGTGTGAGAGCCTGACATCATGTGTGAGTGCCTGACATCATGTGTGAGTGTTAGCTATCATGTGTGAGTGCCTGACATCATGTGTGAGTGCCTGACATCATGTGACTGTTAGCTATCAAATGTGAGTGCCTGACATCATGTGTGAGTGTTAGCTATCAAGTGTGAGTGCCTGGCATCAAGTGTGAGTGCCTGACATCATGTGTGAGTGCCTGAAATCATGTGTGAGTGCCTGAGATCATGTGTGAGTGTTAGCTATCAAGTGTGAGTGCCTGACATCATGTGTGAGTGCCTGACATCATGTGTGAGTGCCTGAAATCATGTGTGAGTGCCTGAGATCATGTGTGAGTGCCTGACATTATGTGTGAGTGCCTGACATCATGTGTGAGTGTTAGCTATCAAGTGTGAGTGCCTGGCATCAAGTGTGAGGGCCTGACATCATGTGTGAGTGCCTGAAATCATGTGTGAGTGCCTGAGATCATGTGTGAGTGCCGGACATTATGTGTGAGTGCCTGACATCATGTGTGAGTGTTAGCTATCAAGTGTGAGTGCCTGACACCATGTGTGACTGTTAGCTATCAAGTGTGAGTGCCTGACGGCATGTGCGAGTGCGTGGCATCATGTGTGAGTGCCTGACATCATGTGTGACTGTTAGCTATGAAGTGTGAGTGCCTGACGGCATGTGTGAGAGCCTGACATCATGTGTGAGTGCCTGACATCATGTGTGAGTGTTAGCTATCAAGTGTGAGTGCCTGACATCATGTGTGAGTGTTAGCTATCAAATGTGAGTGCCTGACATCATGTGCGAGTGCGTGGCATCATATGTGAGTGCCTGACATCATGTGTGAGTGCCTGACATCATGTGTGAGTGCCTGACATCATGTGTGAGTGCCTGACATCATGTGACTGTTAGCTATCAAATGTGAGTGCCTGACATCATGTGTGAGTATTAGCTATCAAGTGTGAGTGCCTGACATCAAGTGTGAGTGCCTGACATCATGTGTGAGTGCCTGACATCATGTGTGAGTGCCTGACATCAGGTGTGAGTGCCTGACATTATGTGTGAGAGCCTGACATTATGTTTAAGAGCCTGGCATCAAGTATGAGCGCCTGACATTATGTATGACGGTCTGACATCATGTGTGAGAGCCTGGCATCAAGTGTGAGTGCCTGGCATTATATGTGAGTGCCTGACATCATGTGTGAGTGCCTGACATTATGTGTGAGAGCCTGGCATCAAGTCTGAGTGCTTGACATTATGTGTGAGTGTTAGCTATCAAGTGTGAGTGCCTGACATCATGTGTGAGTGCCTGACATCATGCGCAAGTGCGTGACATCATGTGTGAGTGCCTGACATCATGTGTTGGTGTTAGCTATCAAGTGTGAGTGCCTGACATCCTGTGTGAGTGCATGACATCATGCGCGAGTGCGTGACATCATGTGTGAGTGCCTGACATCATGTGTGGGTGTTAGCTATCAAGTGTGAGTGTTAGCTATCAAGTGTAAGTGCCTGACATCATGTGTGAGAGCCTGACATCAAGTGTAAGTGCCTGACATCATGTGTGAGTGTTAGCTATCAAGTGTGAGTTCCTGACATTATGTGTGAGTGCCTGACATCATGTGTGAGTGTTAGCTATCAAGTGTGAGTTCCTGACATTTTGTGTGAGTGCCTGACATCATGTGTGAGTGTTAGCTATCAAGTGTAAGTTCCTAACATTATGTGTGAGTGCCTGACATCATGTGGGAGTGTTAGCTATCAAGTGTGAGTTCCTGACATTATGTGTGAGTGCCTGACATCATGTGTGAGTGTTAGCTATCAAGTGTGAGTGCCTGACATCATGTGTGAGTGCCTGACATCATGCGCGAGTGCGTGACATCATGTGTGAGTGCCTGACATCATGTGTGGGTGTTAGCTATCAAGTGTGATTGTTAGCTATCAAGTGTAAGTGCCTGACATCATGTGTGAGAGCCTGACATCAAGTGTGAGTGCCTGACATCATGTGTGAGTGGTAGCTATCAAGTGTGAGTTCCTGACATTATGTGTGAGTGCCTGACATCATGTGTGAGTGTTAGCTATCAAGTGTGAGTTCCTGACATTTTGTGTGAGTGCCTGACATCATGTGTGAGTGTTAGCTATCAAGTGTAAGTTCCTAACATTATGTGTGAGTGCCTGACATCATGTGGGAGTGTTAGCTATCAAGTGTGAGTTCCTGACATTATGTGTGAGTGCCTGACATCATGTGTGAGTGTTAGCTATCAAGTGTGAGTTCCTGACATCATGTGGGAGTGTTAGCTATCAAGTGTGAGTGCCTGACATCATATGTGAGTGTTAGCTATCATGTGTGAGTGCCTGACATCATGTGTGAGTGCTAGCTATCATGTGTGAGTGCCTGACATCATGTGTGAGTGTTAGCTATCAAGTGTGAGTGCCTGCCATCAAGTGTGAGTGCTAGCTATCATGTGTGAGTGCCTGACATCATGTGTGAGTGTTAGCTATCAAGTGTGAGTGCCTGCCATCAAGTGCGAGTGCGTGACATCATGTGTGAGTGTTAACTATCAAGTGTGAGTGCCTGACATCATGTGCGAGTGCGTGACATCATGTGTGAGTGTTAGCTATCAAGTGTGAATGCCTGACATCATGTGCGAGTGCGTGACATCATGTGTGAGTGTTAGCTATCAAGTGTGAAAGCCTGACATCATGTGTGAGAGCCTGACATCATGTGTGAGTGTTAGCTATCAAGTGTGAATGCCTGACATCATGTGTGAGTGTTAGCTATCAAGTGTCAGTGCCTGACATCATGTGTGAGTGCTTGACATCATGCGCGAGTGCGTGACATCATGTGTGAGAGCCTGACATCAAGTGTGATTGCCTGACATCATGTGTGAGTGTTAGCTATCAAGTGTGAGTGCCTGACATCAGTGCGAGTGAGTGATATCATGTGTGAGAGCCTGACATCATGTGTGTGAGCCTGACAGCATGTGTGAGTGCCTGACATCATGTGTGAGTGTTAGCTATCAAGTGTGAGTGCCTGACATCATGTGTGAGTGCCTGTCATCATGCGCGAGTGCGTGACATCATGTGTGAGTGCCTGGCATCAAGTGTGGGTGTTAGCTATCAAGTGTGAGTGTTAGCTATCAAGTGTAAGTGCCTGACATCATGTGTGAGAGCCTGACATCAAGTGTGAGTGCCTGACATCATGTGTGAGTGCCTGACATCATGCGCGAGTGCGTGACATCATGTGTGAGTGCCTGACATCATGTGTGGGTGTTAGCTATCAAGTGTGAGTGTTAGCTATCAAGTGTGAGTTTTAGCTATCAAGTGTAAGTGCCTGACATCATGTGTGAGAGCCTGACATCAAGTGTGAGTGCCTGACATCATGTGTGAGTGTTAGCTATCAAGTGTGAGTGTCTGACATTATGTGTAAGAGCCTGGCATCAAGTATGAGCGCCTGACATTATGTATGACGGTCTGACATCATGTGTGAGAGCCTGGCATCAAGTGTGAGTGCCTGGCATTATGTGTGAGAGCATGGCATCAAGTGTGAGTGCCTGGCATTATGTGTGAGTGCCTGACATCATGTGTAAGTGCCTGACATTATGTGTGAGAGCCTGGCATCAAGTGTGAGTGCCTGACATTATGTGTGAGAGCCTGGCATCAAGTGTGAGTGCCTGGCATTATGTGTGAGAGCCGGGCATCAAGTGTGAGTGCCTGACATTATGTGTGAGTGCCTGACATCATGTGTGAGTGCCTGGCATTATGTGTGAGAGCCTGGCATCAAGTGTGAGTGCCTGGCATTATGTGTGAGAGCCTGGCATCATGTGTGAGTGCCTGGCATTATGTGTGAGAGCCTGGCATCATTTGTGAGTGCCTGGCATTATGTGTGAGAGCCTGGCATCATGTGTGAGTGCCTGGCATTATGTGTGAGAGCCTGGCATCATGTGTGAGTGCCTGACATTATGTGTGAGTTAATTACATCATGTATGAGTGTAAGAAGATAACTTGAGTTTATGAATGACATTTCTAAACTTATAATCCATTTAACTGGCAGATCTGATCACAATGTGTAGACAATCTTACATTCGTGAATAATCTGTTCACAATCTGTAGACAATCTTACATTCGTGAATATCAAATGCTATATATGCGAACTTAAGTTCTGAGCTGAGATAGACAGACAGGGAAACGGATAGATGGACAATAGTTAGATAAGACAGATAGAATGATTCTTACCGGAGTGACTTTAATCCTTGGAAAAACAATAATCCACGAAAAGAATGAAAATCATGTTTGTTATTGTTAGTTATTTGGTTGCCCACAACAAGCGATGATAGCGACATTATCAGACTTTTTTTTGTCGCGATTATATAACTTTCGCTGAACTGGGATTATAGTGAGCATGAAACTGCGCTGGTCTTCAAACTCGCTCTCTTGTCCCAAGCTACTTTTGACCAGTGGGAAGGTGAACAGTCTAGCCAACAGTAGATAACCCAGGATGCAGACGCTCTGGTCATGCCTCCTTTAAGACCAGAGGTCGCTTGAAACTTGTGGGATTCGATCGTCCACCGTTTGCGTTCATTTCGTTGAGAGGCGAGTGTTCTCTTTTACAGCGACCACGCAGTCTATGTCAGTGAAGTTGAGGTCTTGAAATATTACAATCCATGGCAAATGAAACCAGAACGACTGAAGTGAGCAATTCTTTTGTAGTATCTCCACCTTGTGTAATGTGTTTCCTCACAAATAAGTGAAACTGTTATTCTTCTGTAATAGTTCTCCAGTTAATTTTAAATACGATCTCTATTTACCAAAGACCGGACAAAGGTATCCGTTCATGGCTAGTTTGTTATTGTTGTTTTTGTTTAATGCCTACAATGAGTGAGTTGACTTCTTTGTGCGCCCTAGAAAGGACTTTAAGTGGCTGGGTGTAGTACCTTCCCTTACATCCCGAGCATGCTGATGAAGGTGGCCCGTGGTCCTCCAGGCGGTTGTGTTGTGCTTGGCTTCATCTTCGTGGTGCTCACTACTACGGGATCACATCGATCCGCATCTCGTCAGTCAGGCTGCCTTGAAAACAGTCCCACATGGCTGGGTGGTTGAAACTGTTATACCATGAAAAAAAACAATAGTAACGACATTTCCGCTGAGAGATTTGAACATGATCCATTGAGTTTGTAAATCAATCTCACAGTCACTTGACCATACATTCAAACTCTTAGTTATACAACAATCCAGCTGACGTGGGTGATGATGATCCTGCACAACGTATGTTCCCTACCCGATAACAATGCATTACAGGAAACAGGTCAATTTCTTACCTACACAATCTAGTGCTTGTTTCCGTTTAAGGTCAAGGTATTTACCTTTCCTCGGCCTCTGTGTAACTGCCCACGAGCTCATGAGTTGTTCTCAATCAGTTCCTCTGAGGCCAACCAGCAATTGTAGAAGTTAGGCCCTGGCCTTGTTGGTTAAGAATTTTGAGAAAAGTTGAAATAGTACAGAACAATAGGCCAATGTGCACTTAATGAAATAGAGCAAGTTAAGGACTATCATTTCAGAACTTCGAGTTCACAAAACTGATGTGCACTGGAGTGTTACACGTGTGTATGTGGTGTCGAGATTATGCATAGACATATATCAGAACTAATTTATATATCAGCTGCATTGATTCGCCCATCTGGAATACATAGTCTTTTTCGTGGTGTTTGGTGGAATTTGGACTCGTTATTCGTGGTGTTTGGTGAAATATAGGACTTTTTATTCGTAGTGTTTGGTAGGATAGATTGCCAGTTATTCGTGGTGTTTGGTAGGATAGATTACCTGTTATTCGTGGTGTTTGATGAAATATATGACTTGCTATTCGTGGTGTTTGGTGAAATATAGGACTTGTTATTCGTGGTGTTTGGTAGGATAGATGACCTGTTATTCGTGGTGTTTGGTGAAATATATGACTTATTATTCGTGGTGTTTGCTGGATAGAAGACCTGTTATTTATGGTGTTTGGTAGGATAGATGACTTATTATGCGTGGTGTTTGGTGAAATATATGACTTATTATTCGTGGTGTTTGGTAGGATAGATGACCTGTTATTCGTGGTGTTTGGTAGGATAGATGACTTATTATGCGTGGTGTTTGGTGAAATATATGACTTATTATTCGTGGTGTTTGGTAGGATAGATGACCTGTTATTCGTGGTATTTGGTGGGATAGATGACCTGTTATTTATGGTGTTTGGTAGGATAGATGACCTGTTATTCGTGGTGTTTGGTAGGATAGATGATCTGTTATTCGTTGTGATTGATGAAATATAGGACGTGTTACTCGTGGTGTTTGGTGAAATATAGGAATGTTATTCGTGGTGTTTGGTGGGATAGAAGACTTGTTATTCGTGGTGTTTGGTGGGATAGATGACCTGTTATTCGTGGTGTTTGGTAGGATAGATGACCTGTTATTCGTGGTGTTTGGTAGGATAGATGATCTGTTATTCGTTGTGATTGATGAAATATAGGACGTGTTACTCGTGGTGTTTGGTGAAATATAGGAATGTTATTCGTGGTGTTTGGTGGGATAGATGACTTGTTATTAGTGGTGTTTGCTGGATAGATGACTTGTTATTCGTGGTGTTTGGTGGGATAGATGACTTGTTATTCCATGTATTTCGTTGGATAGGAAACATGTCATTCGTGACGTTGCAAGCCCAACTATTCTTTCCCGCCAAAAAAGATCAGGAGTGAACAAATAGCTTATGTTTTAAATAAATGTATTGCTGTCACGGATGAAGTGTTAGAAACCTCTTTGTTCTATTATCCTTATATTAGCTTGGCCTTGTTTGGTCAGACCACCGCTACGATGTGTTAGGTAACTTTCGCCATTTGAAATGTGTCCGGTCTTAACTCTTCAAAGTCTCATAATTTTTCAAAGTGGCAATCAATAGTCGATTTTCTTTTTGTAAATTTGTTTTTGCTTTCGCCTTATTGCACTACGGTTTTTATTGTCCGCCTGTTGGCCCAGTGCATCCGACTTCAGCATTCATTTAACGTAAAGGTCTGCTTCCTCCTACATTTTCTAAGGGTTTGCTTCCCCGAGGTAAAGGCCGGTGCTGTGATGGGGATCGAACCCAGCCCCCTGATGATGTGAGCCGTGCCCCAACTACTAGCCCACGCCGTCCCCATCAATAGTTGATGAATGTTATAAGATGGGGTGGCAGCTTCCTTCCTCGCTGTCTCTACTTTCCTAATCCAGGAACTCATTTACAGCTGGGTCGATGGGATTGTAACGGGAATTGAACATCGTACATTTCCAGTAAGAAGTCAGTGCTCTACCAATACACTAATAACTTAACTTAACATAACGTATTTATACTGGTTTAGAAGATTCTACAGAGTTTGTATACAACCAATTTTCTTAGAGGGTGGTTTTTCATATGAATGTGCGAGTCCATCTTAATAGACTCAAAACACTAGAGCTAAGTAGACAGGCGCCATCTATAGCTGCTCTTAACAAACCACCCGTGGTAAGGTACAAATAACATGGCTAGATTTTTAACTTGAATTGTGCCCAGGCAGCGGCCGTTGGGCCTTCTCTTCTTGATTTCCAACTGCTAAGGAATTTTTAACGTGCTCCATACTGAACACGAGAGTCCGATCTCACTACCAAGACATCGAGGGAATTTTTACCAGAAGGTTCATGTGAAAAAACCCACGGTCTTCATCGTGATTCGAACCCGCGACCTCCGGCAACCGACGCGAACACCTTACCTCGATACTACTCTATGTAAAACCGGAAATAGATGAGCGAATAACCGCCTTTCAATGGATCAGAAGGTTATGGTCTCAACTGATCCGTTTTTTTTCCGAGTTCATAGATTAGTATCTCGGAGTGATATATTTTTTTTTATCTCAATGGATTTATAGCTATGCCATGTCTTACCGGTCCGAAATGGGGAGTATAGATATGTAGCACTTTAACCAACCATGCACGTTGTCGAAGACGTGAAGAGTTTATGCAGCCTACCCAGTGCCGGATAGGCTAACTAAGCTAATCCCTAGAGCACCAAGGATGTAGCTGTCTCATTTTCGGGCACCTAAAATGATTATTTTTAATTAAAGGGTTTATTACATTTCAACAGGTGTATTCTTATATCGCTCACTGTTATATTTCAATAGACGTCTACTTCTGTGATATGGGTTGTTATATTATTTACAGAGTACTTGTGTGTTATGGATATTTCTAAAGATTTATATTTATGTGTCATGGATTGTAATATTTAAACAGACGTCTACTTCTGTGTCAGGGATTGTAATATTTCAACAGACGTATACTTCTTTGTCATGGATTGTTATATTTCAATAGACATCTTCTGTGTCATGGATTGTATTATTTCATATCATAAATATGTATGTGTCAGAGATTGTTATATTTCAAGACCTGTACTTCTATGCCTTGGATTGAGTGGTCGCTGAAACCGAGAGGTAAGACACTCGTTTCTCAAAGACATGAACGGAAACGGTGGACGATCGAATCCCACATGTTTCAAGCGGCCTGTGGTCTTAAAGGAGGTATGACCAGAGCGTCTGCAGTAGGAACGATTGATTGTCTTTCCACTGGTCCAATGTAACTTGGAACGAGAGAGTGAGATTGACGACCAGCGAGCTCAGTTTCATCCTCCCTATAATACAACTACAGCGTCAGTTAAATAATCGAGACAAAAAAACAGTCTGATAATATGGCCATCGTCGCTTTCCATGTTCAACTAACTAACTAATTAACAATAATTAACAATCGCGTTTTTAGTTCTATTTCATAGATTATTATAAATATTCCGGGATTAAAGTTGCTCAGGTAAGAATCATTCTATCTGTCTTAACTACTGTGCCTCCATCCGTTCCCTGTCTGTCTATCTCAGCTCAGAACGTTCGTTCCCAACGTGTGTTCGACGTCTTTGATATTCATGAATGCAAGATTGTCTATAAATGTTTCATCATATCTGCCTGTTAAATGGGTTCTAAGTTTGGAAATGTCATTCATAAACTCTTAAGTTATTTTCCTACACTCACACATGATGTCATTTACTCACACATGATGTCTAACACTCACACATGATATATAACACTCACACAGGATATCTAACACTCACACATGATATATAACACTCACACATGATATATAACACTCACACATGATGTCATTTACTCACACATGATATCTAACACTCACACATGATATATAACACTCACACAGGATATCTAACACTCACACATGATATATAACACTCACACAGGATATCTAACACTCACACATGATATCTAACACTCACACATGATATATAACACTCACACATGATATATAACACTCACACATGATATATAACACTCGCACAGGATATCTAACACTCACACATGATATATAACACTCACACATGATATATAACACTCACACAGGATATATAACACTCACACATGATATATAACACTCACACATGATATCTAACACTCACACATGATATATAACACTCACACATGATATATAACACTCACACATGATATCTAACACTCACACATGATATATAACACTCACACATGATATATAACACTCACACATGATATATAACACTCGCACAGGATATCTAACACTCACACATGATATATAACACTCACACATGATATATAACACTCACACATGATATATAACACTCACACATGATATATAACACTCACACATGATATCTAACACTCACACATGATATATAACACTCACACAGGATATCTAACACTCACACATGATATATAACACTCACACATAATATATAACACTCACACAGGATATATAACACTCACACATGATATATAACACTTACACAGGATATATAACACTCACACATGATATATAACACTCACACAGGATATCTAACACTCACACATTATATCTAACACTCACACATGATATATAACACTCACATATGATATCTAACACTCAAACATGATATCTAACACTCACACAGGATATCTAACAATCACACATGATATATAACACTCAAACATGATATCTAACACTCACACATGATATCTAACACTCACACATGATATCTAACACAAACACATGATATCTAACACAAAAACATGATATCTAACACAAACACATGATATCTAACACAAAAACATGATATCTAACACAAACACATGATATCTAACACTCATATATGATATCTAACACAAACACATGATATCTAACACTCAAACATGATATCTAACACAAACACATGATATCTAACACAAACACATGATATCTAACACAAAAACATGATATCTAACACAAACACATGATATATAACATTCATATATGATATCTAACACAAACACATGATATATAACACTCATATATGATATCTAACACAAACACATGATATATAACACTTATATATGATATCTAACACAAACACATGATATATAACACTCAAATATGATATCTAACACAAACACATGATATCTAACACTCAAACATGATATCTAACACAAACACATGATATCTAACACAAAAACATGATATCTAACACAAACACATGATATCTAACACTCATATATGATATCTAACCCAAACACATGATATCTAACACTCACATATGATATCTCACACATGAAATCTAACACTCACACATGATATCTAACACTCACATATGATATCTCACACATGAAATCTAACACTCACATATGATATCTAACACTCACACATGATATCTAACACTCACATATGATATCTCACACATGATATCTAACACTCACATATGATATCTAACACTCACACATGATATCTAACACTCACATATGATATCTAACACTCACATATGATATCTCACACATGAAATCTAACACTCACATATGATATCTAACACTCACATATGATATCTAACACTCACACATGATATCTAACACTCACACAGGATACATATCACTCACATATATCTAACACTCACACACGATATCTAACATTCACACATGATATCTAACACTCACACAGGATACATATCACTCACACGTGATATCTTACACTCACACATGATACATATCACTCACATATATCTAACACTCACACACGATATCTAACACTCACACATGATATCTAACACTCACACACGATATCTAACACTCACACACGATATCTAACACTCACACACGATATCTAACACTCACACACGATATCTAACACTCACACACGATATCTAACACTCACACATGATATCTAACACTCACACACGATATCTAACACTCACACACGATATCTAACACTTACACATGATATCTAACACTCACACATGATATCAGACACGCACGCTCACGCATACTTGTAAATGATATTATTTATTCAAAAATGATATCCTCCACTCTTATATTATAGTTTATACGTATGCATGACATCACATAATTCTAAAAGAGATCATATACTCATACAGGATATCCAATATTTCTAAATGATATGCATGGTATCCTGTACTCCTAAATAATATGTTTTTACTTATTCATTATAGCCTGTACATATGCATGATATCTGCTATTTCTAAATGATATTCTATACTCATGCGTAATATTCTATACTCTTAAAAGAAATCATATACTTATGCAACGCTGTAGGGGATGCACGTTCGGTGTGCACTTCTCACGATGGGTGGAGCTTTGATTGCAACTCGTGCACACGTGCAGCAATCTCTACTTTGTGCACAAAAGCACGGCATTTTAGACACTTTTCCATTCATACATAACATAATCGAAATGTATTCCAATATCGCAATAAATACAAAATTCACAGAGAAAATAAGACAAACACCAATTGCTCATTGGTTTTGTTTATTTAATTCCTGATTCTATAGACAAAAATAAGAAAAACATAGAGCATCTTAAGGTTTAATATCAATGGCTGTTGCTAATTTCCTGGCACAGGCCATTGACAACCATCCTTCAGCAGGTTAGATCTTGAACTACATTTTTATCGTTTCTCCTGTTGATGGGCAGTGACCGAAGACTGTTTTTAGTCTCTTGTTCGGGTGTTTCTTGATGTACTTCTTTTCCTCTTCCCCTGGTGATTCCCTGTCATGGCCTGTCTAGCCACGTTTGATAGTGATTTCCTTATGGTGCGATAATACAGCATCACATGTTTCTTCTTCTTCTTTTTCCTCTTCTTCTTCTTCTTCTTCTTCTTCTGCGTTCGTTCTCCATCTCCCTCTACCAAGCCCTGAACAGAGCTTTGCAAGTAGCAGGATGTAGTCCGGAGAACAGAATGCGTTATGTTGCTAGTTTGCAGCTTGACTGCGAAATGCGCAACTTTCGGTCCCACACATCCGTCTTCGGCAGCAACCAGCACATGTAATACTGGATTAAAAGGCATTTAACAATCCATACATTTCGGCAAGATTCCATAGAACATTGTGGCCACGGTCAGAGTACAACTTTACATTTCTTATTTCTTCTTTTTGTTTTTCCTATTTCGATAACAAACGATGGGACCGTAGAAGGGAAATACGGAGACGATTGTCCATAGCAATGCAGAAATTGAATAGTATGCACAATTTGTGGCACAGTACTAACTAAGAATTTCAATTGAAGATTCTCAGAACATGTGTGTTCCCGGTGGCAATGTACTGATGTGAGACATGGACCCTCACCCAATTAGGAAAAACGATCGGTGCTTTCGAGACAAAATGCTTCAGCAGAATCCTCAAAATATCTTGGGCAAAGAAAATAACGAATAAAACCATCCTGCAAGATCTGAGTGTCGAAGAGAACTGGCTCATAAACCACGTTATGTCTCGAACGCCATTACGGACTGGAAAAATCATATCTGGAGGGCATTATTCCAGGAAGACGAGACAGAGGCCGAAAAAGACATTGATGGACACAAGATATCAAGGATAACCTAAACATGAACATGGAGCAGGCGAGTAGACTGACTGCTGATCGAGATTGCTATCGAATGACTGTGATGAGAGTCGAGCAGGAGAGTAGACTGACTGCTGATCGAGATTGCTATCGAATGACTGTGATGAGAGTGGAGCAGGAGGGTAGACTGACTGCTGATCGAGATTGCTATCGAATGACTGTGATGAGAGTGGAGCAGGAGGGCAGACTGACTGCTGATCGAGATTGCTATCGGATGGCTGTGATGAGAGCAACGTTCTGCCAAGGACATGCTACATGATGATGATTTTCCATGATGGTACAGATATAGATATAAATTGAGAATATAAAAAGCTACTATAGATTTTCATACCACTTCTTCTTCTCGCTTATCATGTTATGCCATTCAGTATCATGTTATGAAGCGATCTCTATAACGAAGCTGACTATTTGTCTGGTGCACAGCAGCATTCACCGCCTCAGATATTTCCGTAAGCCACATTGTTCATGGTCGGTCTTTGGAGTTGAATCCGCGGTATCTAAACACCATTACGTGTTGCGGGTGCTGTGTGGTGGTAGCTTGTTACGTGGTCAAACCATTTTAGTGACTATCTGTAATCCCCGATCTTTTATCTTAATATGTGTGTGATGGTCCATGTCTCGCTACAGTACATTGCCATCGGGAATACGCATGTTCTGAGGAGTCTAACGCTGGTATTGCTCTTAGTCTCCGGAAATCGTTTCTGATCCTGTCTCTCCTTCATCTGTCGTCTCCCTTACTACCGGGTTAAAGCCCAGTGTCGTGGTAGGTTTCATCTCTCTCGTGGCCTGAGTATCATTTCCTCCCATGTTTACAGCAGGTCTCGTTTATTCTGTCTATCCACCTTTTCCTGGATCTACCTCTCGCCTTCTTCCTGATGTTCTTCTGTATATATTCTATCAATATTCTTCCGGTGTCCAACATGGCGACCCACATCCGGGGCACACATGTGAAGAGTCGTCTATGGATTTGTAGTGTGTTCTGTTCTTTCGTGCGGAACGATTATTCTGATCTTCTCCCGTGCAGTTTCATTCTGTGACCTGAGCACCTGTAGTGATACTATCGTGAAAGGCGGAACAGTTCTGTGCAAGCAACTCACAGGAGCTGACATCGATGTTGAAGATTTTCAGAGAAGCTTTTAACGAGTCTTGTAGCGTTTCTTCCGTCCCCCTGGTGAACGTCAGCATGTTCTGAGCTCACCGTATAACAATAACAGCTGCTTGGAGAGGCGCTGATCGGACACGCGAACAACATATCCCCTCCATTTTAACTGCGCTTTTTGCAGAAGCGTATGGATGGTCAACAAGTCTGATTTGATAAGAATTTCAGAGTAAGATACTTTGTGCTGCTACACAATTCTGAACAGCCTGCACTGACATTTTATGTGCTCACACTTTATGTGTACGGCATGTCTGCTATAAACTGTCCATATTTATTGACTTAACATCTTTATACTGGCTTAAAAGACTCTGCAGAGTCTGTACACAAACAGTTTCACCTACATTTACTTGATCTAAAGATATGCACATCCAGTCTATTCTTGAATGCATTAGTAAACACTGCCTCCATTATTTCATGTGACAATGCTTGTCGAGCGTGCACCACTCTCTGACTGTACAAATATTTCTTGGTTTCTAACCTGGACCGTTCTTTAATTAAATTGTGAATGTGCCCTCTTGTTCTTGTAGCCTTGCTGTATTTTGAGGAAAAAAACTTGTTATAATCTAATTTATATTTTCCGTTGATAATCGTATAAACATGTATTAGGTCAACTTGAATTCTTCTCTTTTATAGACATTATAGGCCGGTTATTCTTTCCTGAAACTCAGGAATCCCACAATCAGTTTTGTCTCTCTTCTTTGTACCCTTCCAGCATGTTTATATAATAATAATACTAATAATAATAATAATACTGTTCGCTTAGGCGCCAAAGGCACGCAGCGTCGAATGACCACTAACTTGTCCAACTGTTGAGGCTTGTTCATGAGTAGTGTCTCCACCGAAATCCCTATGGACTCCCCAGAGTCGAGTATTCCGCTGCCTTGTGATGAGGGCCATGAGGAGTGTTGGACCAACGTTTGTGTCTGGCTTTCCTTCTCCCTGTTTCCTCGCGATCCGCCACTGAGACCTCTGGATGCGTGTCCTCCCTCGGGTCAGCGTGACCAATGCTGTGCTGAAAATATGAGGTTAGGCGAGGCATCGTGTTGAGGTTAGGCGAGGGATTGTATTGAGGTTAGGCGAGGCATCGTGTAACCTCCGGTGGAGGGGTGCAAGAGCAAGGCGGCTTCAGTCCGTGCATGAAGGCCCTTGAGTAGTGATAATCTGGACTGAATTCTGGGGGTGCAGTCAAGCGGAACGTGACATGTCAACTAGGAATGGTTTCCCAGTTTATATCTTCTCTATGATAAGGACTCCACACCTATTCACAAAACTCCAATCTAGGTCTAACTAATTATTTAAACAGCCTGACTATCATTTCCTTGCTCTTATGCTTAATTTTTTTTGTTATCATACCTACCATTGCATTTTTCTTTGTAACTGCTACCTGGACTTGCTCACTTGCCTTACCTGTATGATCTATTATAACCCCTAGATCATATTTCTTCTCTACCTTGATAATATTTCGAAAGGCATGCACCATAGTGGTTGACATTAAAACACGATACACTTAACTTAGTGGCGACACTGTCACTGGTAGAAGCTCCAGCAATTTCAGTGCCAAAGCCAGTGCCCAGAGACAAGCAGCTGAAATCCTTATAGACATAAACCATAAAGGACAGGCAGAAAATCAAGTGGTCATTCTCACAGACGGCCTCTCATTGTTAATGGATCTCAAGAACCAGCACAAAAAATTTACTGAGTGGTCTGGCAGACTCGCTTGAACGCATGTCACATTGCTTCAAAAAAAGAAAAATCCGGTGGATACCAGCCATCTGCAACATTCAATTCAAGGCGGACAGATTCGCCAGAGAATGAGGAATGCTGCACCAAAAGCATTCATCAGGGGCAACGTACAGTGCAAAATGGAAAAAAGACCACTCTGGCCACAACGGAAATGATGCCTACCATCAACTCTCCAGGCGAGACCAAGTGATCAGGTCCCAACAGACTGAGATGTCATCTGTACAACAAGTTCAAGGTTGACAATACGGACCTTTGTGCCTGCGACACAGCCCCCCCCCCCCCCCCCCCCCCCCCCATGACGGCAGAATATATTTGGCAGTCCGGGCCACGGTATACCGAGAAAAGATGTAGCATTTGGCGACAGCCATTGTCATTCCACGAGAAGCTGTGTGGAAGTGCACGAGAAGCTGTATGGAAGTGCACGAGAAGCTGTATGGAAGTGCACAAGAAGCTGTATGGAAGTGCACGAGAAGCTGTATGGAAGTGCACGAGAAGCTGTATGGAAGTGCACGAGAAGATGTATGGAAGTGCACGAGAAGCTGTATGGAAGTGCACGAGAAGCTGTATGGAAGTGCACGGAGCTTTAAGTCGAATACTGCCTTTGTTAGAGTCATTGAAGTCGAGGTCTGAAGACGAACGAGAAAGAAGCAGTGGCGATACTCATGATTTGTTTTGTTTCAGACGTTCGCCCGTAACCCCCTCAACCGCCAATCAAGACGCCATACTAATGATGATAACGAATCAGTTCAGTTCATCCCGTAACCAATCACGTCGTTGGGGCACACATGAAGACACTCCCAAATACCCACGCCATCCCTCTCTGTATGTCCCCACATTTGCTTTTCGCGAGCTTTTAATTAACTTGACAAGACCATTGTCTGTTTGCGAAGACTTATATTTCTCATATTTTAACCAACATCCCCAAAATGTGGACAGCTGTAATGTTTTACATAGCCTAGTAGTCTACTTCGACTACTTCTTCTTTTGTCGTCTCCCTTTCTACCGAATTGTAGCCCAGTGTCGTCTCCCTTTCTACCGGATTGTAGCCCAGCGTCGTCTCCCTTTCTACCGGATTGTAGCCCAGTGTCGTCTCTCTTTCTACCGGATTGTAGCCCAGTGTCGTCTCCCTTTCTACCGGGTTGTAGCCCAGTGTCGTCTCACTTTCTACCGGATTGAAGCCCAGTGTCGTCTCCCTTTCTACCGGATTGTAGCCCAGTGTCGTCGCTCTTTCTACCGGATTGTAGCCCAGCGTCGTCTCCCTTTCTACCGGATTGTAGCCCATTGTCGTCTCTCTTTCTACCGGATTGTAGCCCAGTGTCGTCTCCCTTTCTACCGGATTGTAGCCCAATGTCGTCTCCCTTTCTACCGGATTGTAGCCCAGTGTCGTCTCCCTTTCTACCGGATTGTAGCCCAGTGTCGTCTCTCTTTCTACCGGATTGTAGCCCAGTGTCGTCTCCCTTTCTACCGGGTTGTAGCCCAGTGTCGTCTCACTTTCTACCGGATTGAAGCCCAGTGTCGTCTCCCTTTCTACCGGATTGTAGCCCAGTGTCGTCGCTCTTTCTACCGGATTGTAGCCCAGCGTCGTCTCCCTTTCTACCGGATTGTAGCCCATTGTCGTCTCTCTTTCTACCGGATTGTAGCCCAGTGTCGTCTCCCTTTCTACCGGATTGTAGCCCAATGTCGTCTCCCTTTCTACCGGATTGTAGCCCAGTGTCGTCTCCCTTTCTACCGGATTGTAGCCCAGTGTCGTCTCTCTTTCTACCGGATTGTAGCCCAGTGTCGTCTCCCTTTCTACCGGATTGTAGCCCAGTGTCGTCTCCCTTTCTACCGGATTGTAGCCCAGTGTCGTCTCCCTTTCTACCGGATTGTAGCCCAGTGTCGTCTCCCTTTCTACCGGATTGTAGCCCAGTGTCGTCTCTCTTTCTACCGGATTGTAGCCCAGTGTCGTCTCCCTTTCTACCGGATTGTAGCCCAGTGTCGTCTCCCTTTCTACCGGATTGTAGCCCAGTGCCGTCTCACTTTCTATCGGATTGTAGCCCAGTGTCGTCTCCCTTTCTACCGGATTGTAGCCCAGTGTCGTCTCACTTTCTACCGGGTTGTTGCTCAGTGCCGTCTCACTTTCTACCGGGTTGTTGCTCAGTGCCGTCTCACTTTCTACCGGGTTGAAGCTCAGTGTCGTGGTAAGTATTTGACTCCCGTCTCTCTCGTTGTCCGAATGACACTTGTCCCCCACCTTACGGTAGGTCTTGTTTACCTGTCTCCCATCTTATCCTCTGCCTATTTCTTGCCCAACTCCTCGTCCGTCTACCTCAAGTTCTCATGTAGAAGGTTGCAAGAACAATGTGGTAAAGCCAATTCATTATTTGTTCTTAGTTCTTAGGTGCCTCTGTGCAGGTCCCAGCTCTGGTATGAGCTGGATGTAGCCCGGAGAGGGTTTCCTGTTTAGCAGGCTAGGCTCAAGTAGCTTAATACCACGCTGCGTTGGAACACGCGTTTCCGGAGGATGGTTAACCGATGTACGAGTCCATCTTAATAGACTCAAACATTAAAGCAAAAACGACTCGCAGCCTACTAGGCGCCATGTCTGCTGTTCCAAACAAACCATTTAACCATGGCTGATGTTCTTCTACGTCACACACTTAGTCGCCTGTTACGGCATGCTCTTTAGGCAGGGAATTGTTCCACCCTTCACCCGAATACTCGCTAATTTACACACCTCTAGTCCTCAAAAGAAAACTTAAATACGTCTAAGAATGCATAAGATTTGGTAACCGAAATACGTTGTTTTTTTTGGTTTCTTGCTGCATTTTCCATGTCCATTTTGTCGCTGTCTGTGAACATGCTTCTCAAATAACTGATTCCTCTAACGTAATGATGTCTATAAATTAAAGATGTCTCTAACGTGATTATTTCTTAAACCTGATCATTTCTCTAACTTGATTGCATGTCTATAACTTGATTGTATTTCTGAACTTAACTTAACGTCTTTATACTGATTTAGAAGACCCTGCAGAGTCTGTATACAGCCATTTACATTTACATCACCTTGCTCTAAAAGCTATGCGCATCCAGTTTATTCTTAAATGCATTAACTGTCCCTGCCTCCACTATCTCCCCTGGCAATGGATTCCAAGTAGACACCCCTCTCTGACTAAACAAATATTTCCTAATATCTAACCTCGACCTCTCTTTAGTAAAGCTTGTAGCTATGCCCTCGTTATTGTGTGTGGCTGTATTTGAAAAAAAAACTTGTTATAGTCTAATTTATCGATTCCTCTGATCATCTTATAAACCTGTATTAAGTCACCACGAATTCTTCTCTCTTCGAGACACTGTAGGCAGGTTTTTCTGAGTCGTTCCTCATAACTGTAATTCTGGAATCCGACTATCATCTTCGTCGCTCCTTTTTGTATTCTTTCTAGCATGTTTATGTCCCCTCTATGATAAGGACTCCACACATGTACACAGTACTCCAATCTAGGTCTAACTAAAGCTTTATACAGTTTGACTGTCACTTCCTTGCTCCTATGTTTAATATTACTTTTTATCATACCTAACATTGCATTTGCCTTTTTCACTGCTACCTTAACTTGCTCACTCACCTTTCCTGTATGATCTATAATAACCACTAGGTCCCTTTCCTTATCTATCTTTCTAATATTGTTCTCTCTCATTCTGTAATTATGTTCCATATTGGATCTACCAATGTGGATGACTGTACATTTATCTACATTAAACTCCATTTGCCAGCTAACAGACTATTCTCGAATTTTATCTAAATCTGACCTCAATATATCCACTTCCGCTTTAGATGAGACACTACTGCATAGTTTTCTATAACTTGATTATGTCTATAATTTGATTATGTCTATAACTTGATTATATCTATAACTTGATGATGTCTATAACTTGTTGGAAGTCTTAAGCTTGATGATATCTATAACGTAATGCTGTCTTTACATTGATGATGTCTCAAACAAGATTATGTATCAAAATTGATGATGTCTCTAGCAGCATGAATTCTCTAGCATGATGATATTTATATCTTGCTGATATCTTTAACTTGATGCCGTCACTGTCTTTGTGATGTCTATAGCTTGATGATGTCTTTTCCTTGATGATGTCTCTAGTTTGATGATATCTCTAGTGTGGTGATGTCTCTAGCGTGATGATATCTCTATTTTGATGAAATCTTTAACTTGATGACGTTAATATGTTGGTGATGTCTCTAGTTTGATGATGTCTCTAGTTTGATGATATCTCTAACATGATATTGTCTCAAGAATGAATATATGTCTAACTTGATGTCTCTAGCTTGTTGATGTCTGCAGATTGATTGACTCTCTAGTTTGATACTGTCTTTAGCTTGATATGGTCTCTCGTTGTATTATGTCTCTAGCGTGATGATGTGTCTAGGGTGATGATGTCTCTAGCCTAATGATGTGTCCAACTTAATGTCTCTAGCTTGATGATGTCTCTAGCGTTGTGTCTGTAGCCTGATATTTTCTCTAGCAAGATGTAACTAGCTTCATGTCTTTTATCATGAAGAAATCTCTAACTTGATCATGTCTCTAGCTTGATGATGTCACTATCTTGATTATATTTTTAGCGTGATGATATCTAGTGTAATGATGTCTCCAGCTTGATGATATCTTTAGCGTAATGATGTCTCTAGCTTAATGATGTTTCTAGCGAAGATGCCGCTAGCTTGGTGATGTATCTAGAATGATGATATGTTTAGTGTGCTGATATCTTTGGCGTAATGATTTCTCTAGCTTGATATTGTCTCTAACTTGATGATGTCTCTAGTTTGATGATATATCAAACTTGAAGGTTTCTCTAACTTGATAAAGTCTCTACTTAAATGAATTTTCTAGTATGATGACGTCTCTAAATTAATTATGTTCTCACATTGCTGATGTCTCTAAGTGGATTATTTCTCTAAATTGATGATGTCTACAGCATGGTGAAATCTCTAGCATGATGGTTCATCTAATTTGATGATATCTTTAACTTAATGACGTCTCTATTTTTCTGATGCCTCTAGTTTAAGTATGTCTCTAGTTAAATGATGTCTCTACTTCATGATGTATGTAGCTAACTTGAAGATGTATAGCTTGAAGATGTATCTAGCTTCATGATTTCTCTAGCTTGATGATGTCTCTAGTTTGATGATGGCTTTAGCTTGATGATGTCTCTACTTGATGATGTCTCTAGCTTGATGATGTCTCTAGCTTGATTATGTCTCTAGCTCGATGATGTATCTTGTCTGATGATGTCTTTTGCTTGATGATGTCTCTAACTTGATGATGTCTCTAGCTTGATGATGTCTCTAGCTTGACGATATCTCTACCCGGATGATATCTCTAGCTTGATAATGTCTCTAGCTTGATTATGTCTCTACTTGATGATGTCTCTAGCTTTATGATGTCTCTAGTTTGATTATGTCTCTAGCTTGATGATGTCTCTAGCTTGATGATGTATCTAACCTGATGATGTCTCCAACCTGATGATGTCTCTATCGTGATAATGTCTCTTGCTCGTTGATGTTTGCAGGGTGATAATATCTTTCTATCATGATAATAAATGTAGCTTGATGATGTCTCTAGCTTGATGATGTCTCTAGCTTGATGATATCTTTAGCATAAGTATGTCTCTAGCTTGATGATGTTTTTATCTTCAAGGTGCCGCTAGCTTGGTGATGTATCTTTCTTTATGATATTTTTAGGTTAATAATATCTTTAGTGAAATAATGTCACTAGCTTCATGATGTATCTAGCGTGAGGATGTCTCTAGCTTCGTGATGTATCTAGCGTGATGGTGTCACTAACTTGATATATGGAAATTGAAGATGTCTATAGTTTTATCATGTCTCTGGCTTGAAGATGTCTTTAGCTTGACGATGTCTCAAGTGTTATGATATATCTAGCTTGAAGGTGTCTTTAACTTGATGGAGTCGCTACTTAAACGACGTCTCTAGTTTGATGACGCCTGTACCTTAATTATATCTTTATATTGATGATGTCTCTAACAGGAGTATGTCTTTAAATTGATGATGTCTCTAGCATGGTGAAGTCTCTAACGTGATGATATCTATATTTTGATGAAATTTTTAACTTCGTGACATTACTATTTTGGTGATGTTTCTAGTTTTACGATATCTCTAGTTTGGTGGTGGATCTAAATTAATGGTGTATCAAATTTGATGATGTCTCTACTTGATGATGTCTTAGCTTGATGATCTTTCTAGCTTAATGATGTCTCTAGCTTGATGATGTCTCTTGCTTGATGATGTCTGAAACTTGATGTCTTTAGATTGAAGATATCTCCATCTTGATGATGTCTTTAGCTCAATTATTTCTCTAGCTTGATATTGTCTCTAGCTTGATGATGTCTCTAGTTTGATGATATATGTAACTCGAAAGTGTCTCTAACTTGATAAAGTATCTACTTAAATGACCTTTCTTGTGTGATGACGTCTCTAACTTAAATATGTTTTTACGTTGATGTCTCTAGCAGGATTGTCTCTCTAAATTGATGATGTCAACAGCATAGTGAAAACTATGCATAATATTATCTCTATTTTGATGATATCTTTAACTTTATGGCGTCTCAATCTTTGCGATGTATCTAGTGTGCTGATGTCTCTAGTTTAATGATGTTTCTAGTTTGATAATGTCTCTAGTTCTATGATGTCTACTTCGATGATATTTCTTGCTTGATGATGTTTTTTGCTTGATAATGTCTCTAACTTGATGATGTCTCTACTTGATGATGTCTCTTGCTTCATGATGTCTCTAGTTTGATGATGTTTCTAGTTTGATGATGTCTCTTGCTTGATGATGTCTCTTGCTCGATGATATCTCCAACTTGATGATGTCTCTAGCCTGATGATGTCTTTATCTTGACGATGTCAATAGCATGATGATATATCTCGCTTGATGATGTCTCTAGTTTCATGATGTCTCTAGCTTGACGATGACTCTAGCCTGATGATGTCTCTAGCTTGGCGATATCTCTAGCCTGATGATGTAGCTTGGCAATGTCTCTAGCTTGACGATGTCTCTAGATTGATGATGTCTCTGGCTTGATAATGTCTCTAAAATGATGATGTCTCTAACCTTATGATATCGTTAGCTTGACGATGTCTCTAGCTTGATGGTGTCTCTAGCTTGATGATGTATCTAATCTGATGATTTCTCTAACATGATGATGTCTTTGTCGTGATGATGTCTCTAGCTCGTTGATGTCTTCAGGGTGATACTATCTTTCTATCTTGATAATATATGAAGCTTGATGAACGTTCACTAGCTTTATGTCTCTAGTGTGATGTTGTCTCTTTCTTTATGAAATCTCTAGCTTGATAATGTTTCTAGCTTGATGATGTCACTCTCCTGATTATATTTTTAGCATTATGATATATCTAGCGTGATGATGTCTCTAACTTGAAGATGTCTCTTGCTTTATGATATCTTTAGTGTAATGATGTCTCTAGCTCGATGATGTTTATAGCGTGATGATATCACTAACTTGATTAATAACAATTGTAAATGTCTATAGGTTGATCATGTCTCTAGCTTGAAGATGTCTCTTGCTTTATGATGTCTCAAACTTGATGATGTTCAATATATTGAAGATATCTCCAGCTTCACGATGTCTTTAGCTCAATAATTTCTCTAGCATGATATTGTCTCTAGCTTGGCGATGCCTCTAGTTTGATGATAGGTGTAACTTGAAGTATTCTCTAACTCGATAAAGTCTCTACTTAAAATATGTTTCTAGTATGATGACGTTTCTAACTTAACTTAGTTATGTTTCACATTGATGATATCTCTAACAGGATTATGTCTCTAAATTGATTATGTCAACATCATTGTGAAATCTGTATTTTGATGATATCTCTAACTTTATGACGTCTCTATCTTTGTGATGTCTCTAGTTTGAGTATGTCTCTAGTTTAATGGTGTCTTTAGTTTCATCATGTCTCTACTTGATTATGTCTCTAACTTAATGCTGTCTCTAGTTTAATTATGTGTCTAACATGACGGTGTCTTTAACTTGATCCTATCTCTAACTTGATGCTGTCTCTAGTTTAATTATGTGTCTAACATGACGGTGTCTTTAACTTGATCCTATCTCTAACTTGATGCTGTCTCTAGTTTAATTATGTGTCTAACATGACGGTGTCTTTAACTTGATCCTATCTCTAACTTGATGCTGTCTCTAGTTTAATTATGTGTCTAACATGACGGTGTATTTAACTTGATCCTATCTCTAACTTGATGCTGTCTCTAGTTTAATTATGTGTCTAACATGACGGTGTCTTTAACTTGATCCTATCTCTAACTTGATGCTGTCTCTAGTTTAATTATGTGTCTAACATGACGGTGTCTTTAACTTGATCCTATCTCTAACTTGATGCTGTCTCTAGTTTAATTATGTGTCTAACATGACGGTGTATTTAACTTGATGCTGTCTATATCGAGATGGTGTCTGTAAATTGATCCTGTCTCTAACACGTTGCTATCTTTAACTTGATGCTGTCTCTAATTTGATGATGTGTCTAGCTTGATGATCTATGTAGATTGACTATGTCTCTAGTGTGATGTCTCTAGCGTGATGATGGCTCTAGCCCGCTGAAGTCCCTAACTTGATTACGTCTCTAGCGTGATGATGTCTCTTGCTTGATGATGTCTCTTGCTTGATGACGTCTAAAACTTGACGATATCTCTAGATCGAAGATATCTCCAGCTTTATGATGTCTTTAGCTCAATGATTTTTCTAACAAGGTGATGTCTCTAGTTTAATGATATATCTAACTTAAAGGTTTCTCTAACTTGATAGCGTCTCTACTTAAATGATGTTTCTAGTATGATGTCGTCTCTAACTGAAATATGTTTTTACATTGGTGTTGTCTCTTACAGGATTATATCTCTAAATTGATGATGTCTACAGTATAGTGGTTCATCTATTTTGATGAAATCTTTAACTTGATGACGTCTCTATCTGTGTGATGTCTCTAGTTTTATGATGTCCCTAACACGTTGCTATTTATATTTTGATGGTGTCTCTAGCCTGATGATGTATCTAGTTTGATGATGCCACCCACTTTATATATGGAACTTGATAATGTCTCTAGTTTAATGATGTCTCTAGTTTTATGATGTCTCTAGTTTGATGATGTTTTTAGTTTGATGATGTCTCCTGCTTGAAGATGTCTCTAACTTTTTGATGTCTCAAGCTTGATGATGTCTCTAGCTTAACGACGTCTCTAGCCTGATGATGTCTTTAGCCTGATGATGTCTCTAGCGCGTTGATTTCTCTAGGGTGAAGATATCTCTCTATCTTGATAGTATATGTAGCTTGATGATGTATCTAGCTTTATCTCCCTAGGGTGATGATGTCTTTCTTGATGAAGTATCTAATTTGATGATATCTCTAGTTTGATATCTCCAATTTAGTGATGTCTCTAATGGTATATCTTTAGCTTGATTATTTCTCAGGTTTAATGATGTCACTAACTTAATGCCGCCTCTAACTTAATGCTATCTCTAACGTGAGTTTGTCTTTAATTTGATCATGTCTCTAACAAGATGCAGTCTCTAACAGTGATGTCTCTAACTTAATACTGTCTCTAACTTAATGCTGTCTCTAACTTAATGCTGTCTCTAATTTGATGCTGTCTCTATCGAGATGTTGTCTCTAACTTGATCCTGTCTCTAACATGTTGCTATCTTTAGCTTGATGCTGTCACTAACCTGATGATGTATCTAGCTTGATGATGTCGCTAACTTGACGATAAATGGAACTTTATGATGTCTCTACTTTGATCATGTCTCCAGCTTGATGAAGTCTCTAGCGTGATGATGTCTCTAGCTTGGCCATATCTCTATCTTGATGATCTATGTAGATTGATTGTCTCTTGTGTGATGTCTCTAGCGTGATGATGGCTCTAGCTTGATGAAGTCTCTAATTTGATTACGTCTTTAGCTCAATTATTTCTCTAGCTTGACATTGTCTATAACTTGATGATGTCTTTAGTTGGATGATATATCTAACTTAAAGGTGTCTGTAACTTGATAACGTCTCTACTTAAATGATGTTTCTAGTATGATGTCGTCTCTAACTGAAATAATTTTTACATTAATGATGTCTCTTACAAGATTATATTTCACAATTGAAGATGTCTACAGCATAGTGGAATCTCTAGCATGATGGTTCATCTATTTTTATGATGTCTTTAACTTTATGACGTCTCTATCTTTGTGATGTCTCTAGTTTGATGATGTCTAACATGTTGCTATTTCTAACTTGAAGCTGTCTCTAGCCTGAGAGTGTATCTAGTTTGATGATGTCACCCACTTCAAATATGGAACTTACTGATGTCTCTAGTTTGATCATGTCTCTAGCTTGATGTCTCTAGCTTGATGAAATCTCTAGCGCGATCATGTCTCTAGCTTAATCATATCTGTAACTTGATGTTTCTAGCTTGATGATATCTCTAGCGTGATGATGTCTGTAGCGTGATGATGTCTATAGCTCAATGGTGTGTCCAACTTATTTTCTAGTTTGATGATGTCTCTAGCTTTGTGTGTCTAGCCTGATTATTTCTTTAGCAAGATGTAACTAGCTTGATGTCTATATCATGATGAAGTCTCTAATTTCATGATTTCTCTAGCTTGATGATGTCCCCAACCATGACTATATTTTTAGCGTGATGATATCTTTATCGTGATCATGTCTCAACCTTGATGATGTTTCTAGCTTGAAGATGTCGATACCATGATGATGTATCTAACTTCATGATATTTTTATGATATCTCAAGCCTGATAATGTCTCCAGCTTGATGATATCTTTAGTGTTCTGGTGTCTCTACTTTCGTGATATATCTAACATGAAGGTGTCTGTAACTTCAAAAAGTCTCTACTTAAATCATATCGTCTGTTTAGTGACGACTCTAATTTAGTTATGTTTCACATTAATGATATCTCTATCAGGATTATGTCTCTGAATTAATGAAGTGTATTGCATGGGGACATTTCTAGCATGATGGTATCTCTACTTTGATGATATCTTTAACTTGTGATGTCTTTTGTTTGATGATGTCTCCAGATTGATAATGTCTCTAGTTTGATGATGCCTGCACTTCATGATGTCTCTACTTGATGATGTCTCTAGCTTGATGTTGTGTCTTACTTGATGTTGTATTTTGTTTGATGTAGTCTCTTGCTTGATGTCTCTAACTTGATGTTTCCTCTAGCATGATGATGTCTCTAGCTTGACGATATCTATAACCTGATTATGGCTATAGCTTGATGATGTCTCTAACCTGATGATGTCTTTAACATGATGATGACTCTATCGTGATGATTTATCTAGCGTGTTGATGTCTCTAGGGTGAAAAGCTCTCCCGTACATGCTAATATATGTAGTATGATGATATCTCTAGCTTCATGTCGCTAGGGTTATGATGTCTCTTTCTTAATGAGGCCTCTAACTTGCTAATGTCTCTAGTTTGATGATATATCAAACTTGAAGGCGTCTCTAACTTGATAAAGTATCGACTTAAATGATATTTCTGGTATAATGACTTCTCTAACTTAAATATGTTTTTATATTGATGATGTCTCTAACAGTAGTATATCTTTATATTGATGATGTCTCTAACAGTAGTATATCTTTAAATTGATGATGTCTCTAACAGTAGTATATCTTTAAATTGATGATGTCTCTAACAGTAGTATATCTTTAAATTGATGATGTCTCTAACAGTAGTATATCTTTAAATTGATGATGTCTCTAACAGTAGTATATCTTTAAATTGATGATGTCTCTAACAGTAGTATATCTTTAAATTGATGATGTCTCTAACAGTAGTATATCTTTAAATTGATGATGTCTCTAACAGTAGTATATCTTTAAATTGATGATGTCTCTAACAGTAGTATATCTTTAAATTGATGATGTCTCTAACAGTAGTATATCTTTAAATTGATGATGTCTCTAACAGTAGTATATCTTTAAATTGATGATGTCTCTAACAGTAGTATATCTTTAAATTGATGATGTCTCTAACAGTAGTATATCTTTAAATTGATGATGTCTCTAACAGTAGTATATCTTTAAATTGATGATGTCTACAGCAAAGAAAAATCTCTAGCATGATGGTATCTCAATTTTGATGATATCTTTAACTTGACTACGTCTCTACCTTTGTGATGTCTCTAGTTTGATGATGTGTCTAGTTTGATGATGTCTCTAGTTTAATTATTTTTCTAGCTTGACGATGTCTCTTATTTAATACTGTCTCTTTCATGATGATGTCTCTAACTTAATACTGCCTGTAACATGTTGCTATCTCTAACGTGATGTTGTCTCTAACATGATGTTGTCTCTATTTTGATGCTGTCTCCATTTTGTTGCTGTATCTAACCTGATGTTGTCTCTAACTAGATTCTGACTCTAATGTAATGATTTATCTAGCTTGATGATGTCGCTAACTTGACGATGTGGAACTTTATGTTGTCTCTAGTTTGATCATGTATGATTTAGCTTGATGATGTCTCTAGCGTGATGATATTTCTATTTTGATCATGTCTCTATCTTAATAATCTATGTAGCTTGTTGATGACTCTAATGTGATGTTTCTAGCGTAACGATGGCTCTAGCTTGATGAAGTCTCTAACTTGATTACGTCTCTAGCTTGATGATATTTTTATTGTAATGATATCTGTAGTGTGATGTGCCTCTAGCTTGATGATGTCTCTAACTAGATCATGTCTCTAACTTGATGATATTTATAACTTGATGCTGTCTCTAATTTGATACTGTCTCTAACATATTGCTATTTTGAACTTGATGCTATACCTAAACTGATCATGTTTCTAGCTTGATGATATCATTAACTTCATATATAGAATTTGCTGATGACTCTAGCTTGATGATATCTCTAGTTTGATGATGTTTGTAGCGTGATCATGTCACTAGCTTTATCAAATCTGTAACTTCATTTCTCTAGTTTAATGATATCTCTAGCGTGATGATATCACTAGCTTGACGATATTTGGAATTTGATGATGTTTCTACTTTGATAATGTCTCCAGCATGATGATATCTCTAGTGTGATGGCGTCTATATCTTGATTATGTCTGTATCTTGATGATATTTGTGGCTTGATGATGTCTCTAGTTTGATATTTCTAGCGTGATGATGGGTTTAGCTTGATGATTTCGTTAGCTTAATGATATATCTAGCTTGGAGGTATCTCTAACTTTATAAAGCCTCTACTTAAATGATGTCTCTAGTTTGATGAAGTCTCTAACTCAATTATGTCTTTACATTAATGATTTCTGTTACAGAATTATGTCTCTAAATTGAAGATGTCTCTAGCATGATCAAATCTCTAACATGATGGTATTTTTAATTGATGATATCTTTAACTTGATGATGTCTCTAGCTTGACGATGTCACTAGTTTTATGATGTCTCTAACTAGATGATGTCTCTAGCTTGATGATATCTCTAGTTTGATGATGTGTCTAGCTTGATGATGTCTCTAGCTTGAAGATATCTCTAGTTTGATGATGTCTCTAGTTTGATGATGTCTCTAACTAAGTGATGTTTCTAGCTTGATGATGTCTCTAGTTTGATAATGTCTCTAGTCTGATGATGTTTCTAGTCTGATGATGTCTCTAACTAGTTGATGTCTCTAGCTTGATGATGACTTTAGTTTAATGATGTCTCTGGTTTGTTGATGTCTCTGGTTTGATGATTTCTCTGACTAGATGATGTCTCTAACTAGATGATGTCTCTAGCTTCATGATGGGGTGATGTAGCTAGCTTTATGTCTCTTGCTTATGTCTCTTACTTGATGATGTCTTTAACTTGATAATGTCTCTAGCTTGACGTTGTCTAGACTGATGATGTCTCCAGTTTGATGATGTCTCTAGTTTGATGATGTCTCTAGTTTGATGATGTCTCTAACTAGATAATGTCTCTAGCTTGATGATGTCTCTAGTTTGATGATGTCTCTAGTTTGATGATGTCTCTAGTTTGATGATGTCTCTAACTAGAAGATGTCTCGAGCTTGATGATGACTCTAGTTTGATGATGTCTCTACCCTGAGGATGTCTCTTGCCTGATGATGTCTCTTCCTTGATGATGTTTCTATCTTTTTGATGTCTCTAGATTGATGATGTCTTTAGCTTGATGATGTCTCTTGCTTGATAATGTCTCTAACTTGTTGATGTCTCTAGCTTGATGATGTATGTAGCTTAATGATGATCGTAGAGTGATGGTGTCTCTAGGTTTATCAAATCTGTAACTTGGTCTCTCTAGCTTGATGATATCTCTAAGGTGATGAAGTCTCTGGCGTGAGGATTTCACTATATCTTGATTATGTCTCTAGCTTTATGATTTCTCATGCTTGATGATATCTCTAGAGTGATGATGTCTCATGCTTGATGATGTTTCTAGCTTGATCATGTCTCTAGTTTGATGCTGTCTCTACTTTATAATATCTATACTTGATGATGTCTCTAGCGTAAGGATGTCTTTAGCTTGAAAATATCTCGTTCCTGATGATATCTCTAGTTTAATTATTTCTCTAGCTTGACGATGTCTCTTACTTAATACTGCCTGTAACATATTGGTATTTCTAACATGATGTTGTCTCTAACATGATGTTGTCTCTATGTTGATGCTGTCTTTAACCTTATCTTGTTTCTAACTTTATTCTGTCTCTAACATGTTTCTATCTCTAACTTTATGCTATATCTGATGTAATTATGTTTCTAGCTTGATGATGTCGCTAACTGGACGATGTGGAACTTTATGATGTCTCTAGTTTGATCATGTCTCTAGCTTTGTGATGTCTCTACCGTGATGATGTTTCTATTTTGATCATATCTATCGTGATAATCTATGTAGCTTATTGATGACTCTAGTGTGATATTTCTAGCGTGGTCATGGTTCTAGCTTGATGAAGTCTTAAACATGATAATGTCTCTAGCATGACTATATCTATAGCTTGATGTCTCTTGCTTGATGATGTCTCTTACTTGATGATGTCTTTAACTTGCTAATGTCTCTAGCTTCACGTTGTCTAGACTGATGATGTCTCTAGCTTGATGATGTCTCTAGTTTTTGATGATTTCTCTAACTAGATGATGTCTCTAGCTAAAAGATGATGTCTCTATCTTGATGATGACTTTAGTTTGATGATGTCTCTAGCCTGATGATGTCTCTAGGTAGATGATGTCTCAAGTTTGATGATGTCTCTTGCTTGATAATGTCTCTAACTTGTTGTCGTTAGTTTGATGATATCTCTAGCTTGATGATATCTCTAGCGTGATCATGTCTCAAGCGTGATGATTTCACTAGCTTGACGATATTTGTATAATTTTGATAATGTCTCTAGCAATATGATATCTCTAGCGTGATGACGTCTCTAGCTTGATTATGTCTGTATCTTGATGATGTTTGTCGCTTGATGATATCTCTAGTTTGATATTTCTAGCGTGATGGGTTTAGCTTGATGATTTCGTTACCTTAATGATATGTCTAACTTGGAGGTGTCTCTAACTTTGTAAAGCCTCTACTTAAATGATGTCTCTAATTTGATGACGTCTCTAACTCAATTATGTCTTTACATTAGTTTCTGTTACAGAATTATGTCTCTAAATTGATGATGTCTCTAGCATAATTAAATCTCTAACATGATGGTATTTTTAATTGATTATATCTTTAACTTGATGATGGCTTGTAGATGACTCTTGCTTGATGATGTCTCTTATTTGATGATGTCTCTAGGCGGATGATATGTCTAACTTGATACTGTGTCTAACTTGATGATGTCTCTATCTTGTTGATGTCTGTAGCTTGATTGTCTCTCTAGTATTAAATTGTCTTTAGCTTGATGTGGCCATTCCTTTGATTAAGTCTGTAGCTTGATGATGTCGTTAGCTTGATGATATCTCTAGCTTGATGGTGTCTCTAGTTTGATGATGTCTCTAACTAGTTAATGTCTCTAGCTTGATGATATCTCTAGTTTGATGATGTGTCTAGCTTGATGATGTCTCTAGCTTGAAGATGTCTCTAGTTTGATGATGTCTCTAGTTTGATGATGTCTCTTACTAGTTTATGTCTCTAGCTTGATGATATCTCTAGCTTGATGATGTATCTAATTAGATGATGTCTCTAGCTTGATGATGACTTTAGTTTGATGATATCTCTGGTTTGATGATGTCTCTAACTAGATGATGTCTCTAGCTTGTTGATGTCTCTCGCGTGATGTCTCTTGCTTGATGATGTCTCTTACTTGATGATGTCTTTAACTTGATGTCTCTAGCTTGACGTTGTCTAGACTGATGATGTCTCTAGTTTGATGATGTCTCTAGTTTGATGATATCTCTAATTAGATTATGTCTAGCTTGATGATGTCTCTTCCTTGATGATGTTTATATCTTTATGATGTCTCTAGCTTGATGATGTCTCTAGCTTGATGATGTCTCTAGTTTGATGATGTCTCTAGTTTGATGATGTCTCTAACTAGTTGATGTCTCTAGCTTGATGATGTCTCTAGCTTGATGATATCTCTAGTTTGATGATGTCTCTAGCTTGATGATGTCTCTAGCTTGAAGATATCTCTAGTTTGATGATGTCTCTAATTTGATGATGTTTCTAACTAGATAATGTCTCTAGCTTGATTATGTCTCTAGTTTGATGATGTCTCTAGTTCGATGATGTCTCTAACGAGATGATGTCTCTAACTTGATGATGACTTTAGTTTTGATGATGTCTCTAGCTTGATGATGTCTCTAGCTTGATGTCTCTTGCTTGATGATGTCTCTTTCTTGATGATGTCTTTAACTTAATAATGTCTCTTGCATGACGTTGCCTAGACTGATGATGTTTCTAGTTTGATGATGTCTCTAGTTTGATGCTGTCTCTACTTTATGATATCTCTACTTGATGATGTCTCTAGCATAAGGATGTATCTAGCTTGAAAATATATCTTGCCTGATGATATTTCTAGCTTTATGATTTCTCTGTCTCTAACTTAATACTGCCTGTAATATGTTGCTATCTCTAACGTGATGTTGTCTCTAACATGATGTTGTCTCTATTTTGATGCTGTCTCCATTTTGATGCTGTCTCTAACCTGATGTTGTCGATAACTAGATTCTGACTCTAATGTAATGATGTATCTAGCTTGATGATGTCGCTAACTTGCCGATGTGGAACTTTATGATTTCTCTAATTTGATCATGTCTCTAGCTTGATGATGTCTCTACCGTGATGAAGTTTATATTATGATCATGTCTCTATCTTTATGATCAATGTAGCTTATTGATGACTCTACTGTGATGTTTCTAGCGTGATGATGGCTCTAGCTTGATGCAGTCTTTAACTTGATAACGTCTCTATCATGATGTCTCTTGCTTGATGATGTCTCTTACTTGATGGTGTCTTTAACTTGATAATGTCTCTAGCTTGACGTTGTCTAGACTCATGATGTCTCTAGCTTGATGGTGTATCTAGTTTGATAATGTCTCTAACTAGATGTTGTCTCTAGCTTGATGATCTCTCTAGTTTGATGATGTCTCTAGTTGGATGATGTCTCTAACTAGAAGATGTATTTTTCTTGATAATGTCATTAACTTGGTGATGCCTCTAGCTTGATGATGTATGTAGCTTGATGATGTAGGTAGCTTGATGATGTATGTAACTTGATGATGATCGTAGAGTGATCATGTCTCTAGCTTTATCAAATCTGTAACTTGGTCTCTCTAGCTTTATGATATTTCTAAGGTGTTGAAGTCTCTGGCGTGATTATTTCACTATATCTTGATGATATCTCTAGCTTGAGGATGTATCATGCTTGATTATGTCTCTAGCTTGATGATGTCTGTAGCTTGATGATGTCTCTAGTTCGATGAAGTTTCTAACTATAAATGTCTCTAGCTTGATCATATCTCTAGCTTTATGATGTTTGTCGCGTGATCATGTCTCTAGTTTTATCAAATTTGTAACTTGATGTCTCTAGCTTGATGATGTCTCTAGCTTGATGATGTCTCTAGTTTGATAATGTCTCTAGTTTGATCATGTCTCTAGCTTGATGATGTCTCTAGCTTGATGCTGTCTCTAGCTTGATGATGTTTCTAGCTTGATGATGTCTCTAGCTTGATGATGTCTCTAGCTTGATGATGTTTCTAGCTTGATGATGTCTCAAGCTTGATGATGTGAATAGCTCGATGATGTATGTAGCTTGATGATGTCTCTAGTTTTATGAAGTTTCTAACTATATAATGTCTCTAGTTTGATCATGACTCTATCTTATGATGTCTCTAGCTTGATCATATCTCTAGCTTGATGATGTTTTTCGCGTGACCATGTCTCTAGTTTTATCAAATTTGTAACTTGATGTCTCTAGCTTGATGATGTCTCTAGTTTGATAATGTCTCTAGCTTGATGATGTCTCTAGTTTGATCATGTCTCTAGTTTGATGATGTCTCTAGCTTGATGATGTCTCTACCTTGATGATGTTTCTAGCTTGATGATGTCTTTAGTTTGATGATGCGTCTAACTAGATGATGTCTCCAGCTTGATGATGTCTCTATCTTGATAATGTCTCTAGCTTGATGATGTCTCAAGCTTCATGATGTGTATAGCTTGATGATATCTCTAGCTTGATGATGTTTGTAGCGTGATCATGTCTATAGTTTGATCAAATCTGTAACTTGATGTCTTTAGCTTGATGATGTCTCTAGTTTGATCATGTCTCTAGTTTGATCATGTCTCTAGCTTGATGATGTCTCTAGCTTGATGATGTCTCTAACTTGATGATGTCTCTAACTTGATGATGTCTCTAGTTTGATGATGTCTCTAACTAGATGATGTCTCTAGCTTGATGATGACTTTAGTTTGATGATGTCTCTGGTTTGATGATGTCTCTAACTTGATGGCTTTTGCTTGATGATGTCTCTTACTTAATGATGTCCTTAACTTGATAATGTCTCTAGCTTGATGTCTTTTGCTTGATGATGTCGCTTACCTGATGATGTCTTTAACTTGAATATGTCTCTAGCTTGACGTTGTCTCTAGTTTGATGATGTCTCTAGCTTGATGATGTCTCTAGTGTGATGATGTCGCTTCCTTGATGATGTTTCTATCTTTATGATGTCTCTACATTGACGATGTCTCTAGCTTTACGTTGTCTCTAGCTTGATGGTGTCTCTAGTTTGATGCTGTGTCTACTTTATGATATCTCAACTTGATGATGTCTGTAGCTTAAGGATGTCTCTAGCTTGAAAATATATGTTGCCTGATGATATATGTAGTTTGATGATTTCTCTATCTTGACGATGTCTCTTACTTGATGCTGCCTCTAACTTGATGCTGCCTCTAACTTAATACTGCCTGTAACATGTTGGTATCTATAACGTGATGTTGTCTCTAACATGATGTTGTCTCTATTTTGATCCTGTCTTTAACCTTATCTTGTCTCTAACTTGATTCTGTCTCTAACATGTTTCTATTTCTAACTTGATGCTTTCTCTAATGTAATGATGTTTCTAGCTTGATGATGCCGTTAACTTGACGATGTGGAACATTATGATGTCTCTAGTTTGATCATATGTCTAGCTTGATGATGTATCTACCGTGATGATGTTTCTATTTTGATCCTGTTTCTATCGTGATGTTCTATGTAGCTTGCTGATGACTCTAGTGTGATGTTTCTAGCGTGATATGTCTCTAGCTTAATGATGTCTCTAGTTTGATCATGTCTCTAGCTTGATGATGCCTCTAGCTTGATGATGTATCTAGCTTGATGATGTATCTAGTTTGATGTCTCTTGCTTGGTGATGTATCTAGCTTGATGATGTCTCTAGCTAGATGATGTCTCTAGCTAGATGATGTCTCTAGCTTGATGATGATCGTAGAGTGATCATGTCTAAAACTTTATAAAATCTATAAACTTGGTCTCTCTAGCTTGATGATATCTCTATGGTGATGAAGTCTGTGGCGTGATGATTTCACTATATCTTGATGATTTCTCTAGCTTGGTGATGTCTCTAGTTTGATGAAGTTTCTAACTATATAATGTCTCTAGCTTGATCATGACTCTATCTTATGATGTCTCTAGCTTGATCATATCTCTAGCTTGATGATGTTTGTCGCGTGATCATGTCTCTAGTTTTATCAAATTTGTAACTTGATGTCTCTAGCTTGATGATGTCTCTAGTTTGATAATGTCTCTAGCTTGATGATGTCTCTAGTTTGATCATGTCTCTAGCTTGATGATGTCTCTAGCTTGATGATGTCTCTAGCTTGATGATGTTTCTAGCTTGATGATGTCTCTAGCTTGATGATGTCTCTAGCTTGATGATTTTTCTAGCTTGATGATGTCTCAAGCTTGATGATGGGAATAGCTCGATGATGTATGTAGCTTGATGATGTCTCTAGTTTTATGAAGTTTCTAACTATATAATGTCTCTAGTTTGATCATGACTCTATCTTATGATGTCTCTAGCTTGATCATATCTCTAGCTTGATGATGTTTTTCGCGTGACCATGTCTCTAGTTTTATCAAATTTGTAACTTGATGTCTCTAGCTTGATGATGTCTCTAGTTTGATAATGTCTCTAGCTTGATGATGTCTCTAGTTTGATCATGTCTCTAGTTTGATGATGTCTCTAGCTTGATGATGTCTCTACTTTGATGATGTTTCTAGCTTGATGTCTCTAGCTTGATGATGTCTCTAGCTTGATGATGTCTCCAGCTTGATGATGTCTCTATCTTGATAATGTCGCTAGCTTGATGATGTCTCAAGCTTCATGATGTGTATAGCTTGATGATATCTCTAGCTTGATGATGTTTGTAGCGTGATCATGTCTATAGTTTGATCAAATCTGTAACTTGATGTCGCTAGCTTGATGATGTCTCTAGTTTGATCATGTCTCTAGTTTGATCATGTCTCTAGCTTGATGATGTCTCTAGCTTGATGATGTCTCTAGCTTGATGATGTTTGTAGCGTGATCATGTCTATAGTTTGATCAAATCTGTAACTTGATGTCTTTAGCTTGATGATGTCTCTAGTTTGATCATGTCTCTAGTTTGATCATGTCTCTAGCTTGATGATGTCTCTAGCTTGATGATGTCTCTAACTTGATGATGTCTCTAGTTTGATGATGTATCTAACTAGATGATGTCTCTAGCTTGATGATGACTTTAGTTTGATGATGTCTCTGGTTTGATGATGTCTCTAACTTGATGGCTTTTGCTTGATGATGTCTCTTACTTAATGATGTCCTTAACTTGATAATGTCTCTAGCTTGATGTCTTTTGCTTGATGATGTCGCTTACCTGATGATGTCTGTAACTTGATTATGTCTCTAGCTTGACGTTGTCTCTAGTTTGATGATGTCTCTAGCTTGATGATGTCTCTAGTGTGATGATGTCGCTTCCTTGATGATGTTTCTATCTTTATGATGTCTCTACATTGACGATGTCTCTAGCTTTACGTTGTCTCTAGCTTGATGGTGTCTCTAGTTTGATGCTGTGTCTACTTTATGATATCTCAACTTGATGATGTCTGTAGCTTAAGGATGTCTCTAGCTTGAAAATATATGTTGCCTGATGATATATGTAGTTTGATGATTTCTCTATCTTGACGATGTCTCTTACTTGATGCTGCCTCTAACTTGATGCTGCCTCTAACTTAATACTGCCTGTAACATGTTGGTATCTATAACGTGATGTTGTCTCTAACATGATGTTGTCTCTATTTTGATCCTGTCTTTAACCTTATCTTGTCTCTAACTTGATTCTGTCTCTAACATGTTTCTATTTCTAACTTGATGCTTTCTCTAATGTAATGATGTTTCTAGCTTGATGATGCCGTTAACTTGACGATGTGGAACATTATGATGTCTCTAGTTTGATCATATGTCTAGCTTGATGATGTATCTACCGTGATGATGTTTCTATTTTGATCCTGTTTCTATCGTGATGTTCTATGTAGCTTGCTGATGACTCTAGTGTGATGTTTCTAGCGTGATATGTCTCTAGCTTAATGATGTCTCTAGTTTGATCATGTCTCTAGCTTGATGATGCCTCTAGCTTGATGATGTATCTAGCTTGATGATGTATCTAGTTTGATGTCTCTTGCTTGGTGATGTATCTAGCTTGATGATGTCTCTAGCTAGATGATGTCTCTAGCTAGATGATGTCTCTAGCTTGATGATGATCGTAGAGTGATCATGTCTAAAACTTTATAAAATCTATAAACTTGGTCTCTCTAGCTTGATGATATCTCTATGGTGATGAAGTCTGTGGCGTGATGATTTCACTATATCTTGATGATTTCTCTAGCTTGGTGATGTCTCTAGTTTGATGAAGTTTCTAACTATATAATGTCTCTAGCTTGATCATGACTCTATCTTATGATGTCTCTAGCTTGATCATATCTCTAGCTTGATGATGTTTGTCGCGTGATCATGTCTCTAGTTTTATCAAATTTGTAACTTGATGTCTCTAGCTTGATGATGTCTCTAGTTTGATAATGTCTCTAGCTTGATGATGTCTCTAGTTTGATCATGTCTCTAGCTTGATGATGTCTCTAGCTTGATGATGTCTCTAGCTTGATGATGTTTCTAGCTTGATGATGTCTCTAGCTTGATGATGTCTCTAGCTTGATGATTTTTCTAGCTTGATGATGTCTCAAGCTTGATGATGGGAATAGCTCGATGATGTATGTAGCTTGATGATGTCTCTAGTTTTATGAAGTTTCTAACTATATAATGTCTCTAGTTTGATCATGACTCTATCTTATGATGTCTCTAGCTTGATCATATCTCTAGCTTGATGATGTTTTTCGCGTGACCATGTCTCTAGTTTTATCAAATTTGTAACTTGATGTCTCTAGCTTGATGATGTCTCTAGTTTGATAATGTCTCTAGCTTGATGATGTCTCTAGTTTGATCATGTCTCTAGTTTGATGATGTCTCTAGCTTGATGATGTCTCTACTTTGATGATGTTTCTAGCTTGATGTCTCTAGCTTGATGATGTCTCTAGCTTGATGATGTCTCCAGCTTGATGATGTCTCTATCTTGATAATGTCGCTAGCTTGATGATGTCTCAAGCTTCATGATGTGTATAGCTTGATGATATCTCTAGCTTGATGATGTTTGTAGCGTGATCATGTCTATAGTTTGATCAAATCTGTAACTTGATGTCGCTAGCTTGATGATGTCTCTAGTTTGATCATGTCTCTAGTTTGATCATGTCTCTAGCTTGATGATGTCTCTAGCTTGATGATGTCTCTAGCTTGATGATGTTTGTAGCGTGATCATGTCTATAGTTTGATCAAATCTGTAACTTGATGTCTTTAGCTTGATGATGTCTCTAGTTTGATCATGTCTCTAGTTTGATCATGTCTCTAGCTTGATGATGTCTCTAGCTTGATGATGTCTCTAACTTGATGATGTCTCTAGTTTGATGATGTATCTAACTAGATGATGTCTCTAGCTTGATGATGACTTTAGTTTGATGATGTCTCTGGTTTGATGATGTCTCTAACTTGATGGCTTTTGCTTGATGATGTCTCTTACTTAATGATGTCCTTAACTTGATAATGTCTCTAGCTTGATGTCTTTTGCTTGATGATGTCGCTTACCTGATGATGTCTGTAACTTGATTATGTCTCTAGCTTGACGTTGTCTCTAGTTTGATGATGTCTCTAGCTTGATGATGTCTCTAGTGTGATGATGTCGCTTCCTTGATGATGTTTCTATCTTTATGATGTCTCTACATTGACGATGTCTCTAGCTTTACGTTGTCTCTAGCTTGATGGTGTCTCTAGTTTGATGCTGTGTCTACTTTATGATATCTCAACTTGATGATGTCTGTAGCTTAAGGATGTCTCTAGCTTGAAAATATATGTTGCCTGATGATATATGTAGTTTGATGATTTCTCTATCTTGACGATGTCTCTTACTTGATGCTGCCTCTAACTTGATGCTGCCTCTAACTTAATACTGCCTGTAACATGTTGGTATCTATAACGTGATGTTGTCTCTAACATGATGTTGTCTCTATTTTGATCCTGTCTTTAACCTTATCTTGTCTCTAACTTGATTCTGTCTCTAACATGTTTCTATTTCTAACTTGATGCTTTCTCTAATGTAATGATGTTTCTAGCTTGATGATGCCGTTAACTTGACGATGTGGAACATTATGATGTCTCTAGTTTGATCATATGTCTAGCTTGATGATGTATCTACCGTGATGATGTTTCTATTTTGATCCTGTTTCTATCGTGATGTTCTATGTAGCTTGCTGATGACTCTAGTGTGATGTTTCTAGCGTGATATGTCTCTAGCTTAATGATGTCTCTAGTTTGATCATGTCTCTAGCTTGATGATGCCTCTAGCTTGATGATGTATCTAGCTTGATGATGTATCTAGTTTGATGTCTCTTGCTTGGTGATGTATCTAGCTTGATGATGTCTCTAGCTAGATGATGTCTCTAGCTAGATGATGTCTCTAGCTTGATGATGATCGTAGAGTGATCATGTCTAAAACTTTATAAAATCTATAAACTTGGTCTCTCTAGCTTGATGATATCTCTATGGTGATGAAGTCTGTGGCGTGATGATTTCACTATATCTTGATGATTTCTCTAGCTTGGTGATGTCTCTAGTTTGATGAAGTTTCTAACTATATAATGTCTCTAGCTTGATCATGACTCTATCTTATGATGTCTCTAGCTTGATCATATCTCTAGCTTGATGATGTTTGTCGCGTGATCATGTCTCTAGTTTTATCAAATTTGTAACTTGATGTCTCTAGCTTGATGATGTCTCTAGTTTGATAATGTCTCTAGCTTGATGATGTCTCTAGTTTGATCATGTCTCTAGCTTGATGATGTCTCTAGCTTGATGATGTCTCTAGCTTGATGATGTTTCTAGCTTGATGATGTCTCTAGCTTGATGATGTCTCTAGCTTGATGATTTTTCTAGCTTGATGATGTCTCAAGCTTGATGATGGGAATAGCTCGATGATGTATGTAGCTTGATGATGTCTCTAGTTTTATGAAGTTTCTAACTATATAATGTCTCTAGTTTGATCATGACTCTATCTTATGATGTCTCTAGCTTGATCATATCTCTAGCTTGATGATGTTTTTCGCGTGACCATGTCTCTAGTTTTATCAAATTTGTAACTTGATGTCTCTAGCTTGATGATGTCTCTAGTTTGATAATGTCTCTAGCTTGATGATGTCTCTAGTTTGATCATGTCTCTAGTTTGATGATGTCTCTAGCTTGATGATGTCTCTACTTTGATGATGTTTCTAGCTTGATGTCTCTAGCTTGATGATGTCTCTAGCTTGATGATGTCTCCAGCTTGATGATGTCTCTATCTTGATAATGTCGCTAGCTTGATGATGTCTCAAGCTTCATGATGTGTATAGCTTGATGATATCTCTAGCTTGATGATGTTTGTAGCGTGATCATGTCTATAGTTTGATCAAATCTGTAACTTGATGTCGCTAGCTTGATGATGTCTCTAGTTTGATCATGTCTCTAGTTTGATCATGTCTCTAGCTTGATGATGTCTCTAGCTTGATGATGTCTCTAGCTTGATGATGTTTGTAGCGTGATCATGTCTATAGTTTGATCAAATCTGTAACTTGATGTCTTTAGCTTGATGATGTCTCTAGTTTGATCATGTCTCTAGTTTGATCATGTCTCTAGCTTGATGATGTCTCTAGCTTGATGATGTCTCTAACTTGATGATGTCTCTAGTTTGATGATGTATCTAACTAGATGATGTCTCTAGCTTGATGATGACTTTAGTTTGATGATGTCTCTGGTTTGATGATGTCTCTAACTTGATGGCTTTTGCTTGATGATGTCTCTTACTTAATGATGTCCTTAACTTGATAATGTCTCTAGCTTGATGTCTTTTGCTTGATGATGTCGCTTACCTGATGATGTCTGTAACTTGATTATGTCTCTAGCTTGACGTTGTCTCTAGTTTGATGATGTCTCTAGCTTGATGATGTCTCTAGTGTGATGATGTCGCTTCCTTGATGATGTTTCTATCTTTATGATGTCTCTACATTGACGATGTCTCTAGCTTTACGTTGTCTCTAGCTTGATGGTGTCTCTAGTTTGATGCTGTGTCTACTTTATGATATCTCAACTTGATGATGTCTGTAGCTTAAGGATGTCTCTAGCTTGAAAATATATGTTGCCTGATGATATATGTAGCTTGATGATTTCTCTATCTTGACGATGTCTCTTACTTGATGCTGCCTCTAACTTGATGCTGTCTCTAACTTAATACTGCCTGTAACATGTTGGTATCTATAACGTGATGTTGTCTCTAACATGATGTTGTCTCTATTTTGATCCTGTCTTTAACCTTATCTTGTCTCTAACTTGATTCTGTCTCTAACATGTTTCTATTTCTAACTTGATGCTTTCTCTAATGTAATGATGTTTCTAGCTTGATGATGCCGTTAACTTGACGATGTGGAACATTATGATGTCTCTAGTTTGATCATATGTCTAGCTTGATGATGTATCTACCGTGATGATGTTTCTATTTTGATCATGTTTCTATCTTGATGTTCTATGTAGCTTGCTGATGACTCTAGTGTGATGTTTCTAGCGTGATATGTCTCTAGCTTAATGATGTCTCTAGTTTGATCATGTCTCTAGCTTGATGATGCCTCTAGCTTGATGATGTCTCTAGCTTGATGATGTCTCTAGCTTGATGATGTATCTAGTTTGATGTCTCTTGCTTGGTGATGTATCTAGCTAGATGATGTCTCTAGCTTGATGATGATCGTAGAGTGATCATGTCTAAAACTTTATCAAATCTATAAACTTGGTCTCTCTAGCTTGATGATATCTCTATGGTGATGAAGTCTCTGGCGTGATGATTTCACTATATCTTGATGATTTCTCTAGCTTGGTGATGTCTCTAGTTTGATGAAGTTTCTAACTATATAATGTCTCTAGCTTGATCATGACTCTATCTTATGATGTCTCTAGCTTGATCATATCTCTAGCTTTATGATGTTTGTCGCGTGATCATGTCTCTAGTTTTATCAAATTTGTAACTTGATGTCTCTAGCTTGATGATGTCTCTAGTTTGATAATGTCTCTAGCTTGATGATGTCTCTAGTTTGATCGTGTCTCTAGCTTGATGATGTCTCTAGCTTGATGATGTCTCTAGCTTGATGATGTTTCTAGCTTGATGATGTCTCTAGCTTGATGATGTCTCTAGCTTGATGATGTTTCTAGCTTGATGATGTCTCAGGCTTTATGATGTTAATAGCTTGATGATGTCTGTAGCTTGATGATGTCTCTAGTTATATGAAGTTTCTAACTATATAATGTCTCTAGTTTGATCATGACTCTATCTTATGATGTCTCTAGCTTGATCATATCTCTAGCTTGATGATGGTTTTCGCGTGATGATGTCTCTAGTTTTATCCAATTTGTCTCTAGCTTGATGATGTCTCTAGCTTGATGATGTCTCTAGCTTGATGATGTCTCTACCTTGATGATGTTTCTAGCTTGATGATGTCTTTAGTTTGATGATGCGTCTAACTAGATAATGTCTCCAGCTTGATGATGTCTCTATCTTGATAATGTCTCTAGCTTGATGATGTCTCAAGCTTCATGATGTGTATAGCTTGATGATATCTCTAGCTTGATGATGTTTGTAGCGTGATCATGTCTATAGTTTGATCAAATCTGTAACTTGATGTCTTTAGTTTGATCATGTCTCTAGTTTGATCATGTCTCTAGCTTGATGATGTCTCTAGCTTGATGATGTCTCTAATCTGATGATGTCTCTAACTAGATGATGTCTCTAGCTTGATGATGACTTTAGTTTGATGATGTCTCTGGTTTGATGATGTATTTAACTTGATGTATTTTGCTTGATGATGTCTCTTACTTAATGATGTCCTTAACTTGATAATGTCTCTAGCTTGATCATGACTCTATCTTATGATGTCTCTAGTTTGATCATATCTCTAGCTTGATGATGTTTGTAGCGTGATCATATCTCTAGTTTGATCAAATATGTAACTTAATGTCTCTAGCTTGATGATGTCTCTAGTTTGATAATGTCTTTAGCTTGATGGTGTCTCTAGCTTGATGATGTCTAGTTTGATGATGTCTCTAGTTTGATGATTTTTCTAACTAGATAATGTCTCTATCTTGATGATGTCTCTATCTTGATGATGTCTCTATCTTGATAATTTCTCTAGCTTGATAATGTCTCTAGCTTTATGATGTCTCTAGCTTGACGATGTCTCTAGTTTGATGATGTCTAGTTTGATGATGTTTCTAACTAGATGATGTCTCTAACTAGATGATGTCTCTAGTTTGATGATGTCTCTAGATTAGTGATATATCTAGCTTGATGATGTTTGTAGCGTGATCATGTCTCCAGTTTTATCAAATCTGTAACTTGATGTCTCTAGCTTTATGATGTCTCTAGTTTGATAATGTCTCTAGCTTGATGAAGTCTCTAGGTTGATGATGTCTCTAGCTTGATAATGTCTCTAGCTTGATGATGTCTCTAGTTTGATGATGTTTCTAACTAGAAAATGTCTCTAGCTTGATGATGTCTCTAACTAGAGGATGTCTCTAGTTTGATGATGTTTCTAGTTTGATTATGTCTCTAGTTTGATGATGTCTCTAGTTTGATGATGTCTCTAACTGTATGATGTTTCTATCCTGATGATGACTCTAGTTAAATGATGTCTCTAGTTTAATGATGTTACTACTTGATATTGTCTCTATCTTGATGATGTCTCTTGCTTGATGATATATGTAGCTTGATGATGATCGTAGAGTGATCATGTCTCTAGCTTTATCAAATCTGTAACTTGGTCTCTCTAGCTTCATGATATCTCGAGGGTGATGAAGTCTCTGGCGTGATGCTTTCACTAGTTTGACGATATTTGGAATTGTATGATGTTTGTTCTTTGATAATGTCTCTAGCATGATGATATCTCTAGCGGCGTGATGAGGTCTCTAGCTAGATTAGGTCTGTATATGATGATGTATGTTGCTTGATTATGTCTCTAGTGTGATGTTTCTAGCGTGATGATGGGCCTAGCTTGATGATGTCTTTAGCCTAATGATATATCTAACTTGGAGGTGTCTCTAACTTTATAAAGCCTCTACTTAAATGATGTCTCTTGTTTGATGACGCCTCTAACTCAATTATGTTTTTACATTAATTATTTCTGTTACAGGATTATGTCTCTAAATTGATGATATCTCTAGCACGATCAAATCTCTTGCATGATGGTACTTCTATTTTGATGATATCTTTAACTTAGTGATGGCTTGAGGATGTCTTTTCCTTGATGATGTTTCTAGCTTGACGTTGTCTAGACTGATGATGTAACTAGCTTGACAGTGTCTCTAGCCTGATGATGTCTCTAAATTCATGATGTCTCTAGTTTGATGATGTCTCTAACGAGATAATGTCTCTAGCTTGATGATGTCTCTAGCTTGATGTCTCTTGCTTGATGATGTCTCTTGCTTGATGATGTCTCTAACTTGATGATGTCTCTAGCTTGACGTTGTCTAGACTGATGATGTAACTAGCTTGACAGTGTGTCTAGCCTGATGAGGACTCTAGCATGATGATGTCTCAAGCTTGATGATGTCTCTATTTTGATGACGTCTCTAACTTAACTATGTTTTTACATTAATGATTTCTCTAATAGGGTTATGTCACTAAATTGATGAATTCTATAGCATGGTGGAAATTCTAGCATGGTGTTATCTCAATTTTGCTGATATATTTAACTTGAAGACGTCTCTATTTTGGTGGTGATGTCTCTAGTTTGATGATGTCTCTAGTTTCTTGATGTCTCTAGTTGGTGATGTCTCTAGCTTGAGGATGTCTTTGGCTTCATGATGTCTCTTGCTTGACGATGTCTCTATCTTTATTATTTCTCTGGCGTGATGATGTCACTAGCTTGACTTTGTCTCTAGCCTGATGATGTCACTAGCTTGGAGGTATCTCTAGTCTGATGATGTCTCCAGCTTGATGATGTATCTTGCTTGATGGTGTCTCTTGCTTGATAGTGTCTCTAACTTGTTGATGCCTCTAGCTTGATAATGTATGTAGCTTGATGATGTTTGTAGCTTGATGATGTATGTAACTTGATGATCATGTCTCTAGCTTTATCAAATCTGTAACTTGATGGCTCTAGCTTGATGATATCTCTAACGTGATGATGTTTCTAGCGGGATGATTTCACTAGCTTAAATATATTTGGAATTATATGATGTTTCCCAGGAGATAGAAGATGCCTACCAGGCACAGAAACACACAGTAGCTGTTTGGGTGGATCTGGAAAAGGCATTTGACAAAGTCTGGAAGGACGGACTTAGAGTCAAGCTAAGAAGAAGTGATGTCTGTGGGAAGATGTACAAGTGGATCAACCACTACCTCAAACAAAGAACGGCCAGAGTCCAAGTACAAGGGCAGATGAGCAAACAGGTGACACTCGAGCAGGGAGTACCCCAAGGGGGAGTATTGTCACCCACACTCTTCCTGGTATATATAAACGATATTACAGAGAATATACCAAGAAGCGTCCATAGCTCAATGTTTGCAGACGATCCGGCTATGTGGACCTCAGAAAAGAATCTCACCATAGCAAGAAATCGGATGCAGACGGCCCTAACATCGTTGGAAGAGTGGGCGAACTCATGGCTAGTCAAAATAAACGAGAAGAAAACCACGTGCACAATATTCTCGCTTTCATTAAAACCCCAAAGTACCAAATTAAGTCTAAATGGCAAAATCCTGCAGCCAAACGACAACCCAACCTATCTGGGAGTCACATTTGATCGGCGCATGACATGGAAAAGTCAGATTGAGAGAAACCGAATGAAAGCCAGAGAAAGAATGGCAATCATGAGGAAACTTGCTGGCACAAGCTGGGGAGCAGACGAAGGCATACTAAAGAAACTGTACACTGGAAGAGTGAGACCAGTTCTCGAGTATGGCATTGCGGAATGGACAACAGCAGCGAAGGCGAACTTCGATAAAGTTAACAAACTTCAAAACCAAGCCATGAGAATTATAACAGGTGGCATGAAGTCAACGCCAATTGTAGAACTTGAAAAGATTACAAAACTGCAATCCATGACCGATAGAAGAGACTGCAGAGCCCAGCTGCAGTCAGAGAAACTCCGAAGACTGACGGACCACCCAATGTACCAGAGACTAAACAATTTGGGAAATGGGAAACTAAAGCGGAGAAACTTTGCAGCAATAGCCAAAGCAAAGATGCACGAAGATCCCATAAACGCACTAACAACACCAAAACCCATCACTACTGTACGAAAACCTACCTGGAGGCAGGATATATTTCCAGAGGTGGTAGAAAATATACCAGGTATTGCAAACAAAAACTGCCAGACTGAAAAAGAAAGGAGAGACACTACCCTAAGCTTCATAACGAAAAGCTACCCAAGCATGGACTGGACCCATGCATACACCGACGGTTCTGTAACAAACACTACACAGAACGGAGGGGCAGGAGCATTCCTGAACCTACCAAATGGCAGAAAAATAACACTGTCATTCGCTACTGGTAAGTACACAAGCAATTTCAGAGCGGAGGCAGAGGCACTGAGGGCGGCAGTGGAAGAAATGGTGACACACAGTGAAAATGAGAGCCATATAGTCCTGCTGACAGATGCTCTCGCCGTAGTCACAGCGCTAAAAAGCCAGAAAAACACTGAGCTTAATGACTTAAGAGCAGCACTCTGCAAACTGTGCCAGCAGTCCGCACCAAAAAGGGTAGTGGTACAGTGGGTCCCGTCACACTGCAACATCCAAGGCAACGAGGAGGCAGACAGACTGGCAAAAGAAGGTGCAAGACTACCACAAACAGATACCAGTATGACGTACGAAGAGTCAAAACGGCTTATCAAAGCCAGATACATGACCAAATGGGAAACCGAACATACTGGTTACACCAAAAACGATGCCTATTACCAGTTGAACCGAAGAGAGCAGGTGGTTGTCTTCAGACTTCGCACTGGCCACAACAGACTGAGGTACCACCTATTCAACAAATTGAAGATAGGGTGTACCGACGAATGCCCGTGCGGTACTGGTAAAATGACCACTGAACATCTGCTGCAGAACTGCCCGACATACGAGGATCAGAGAGAGCAGATGTGGCCATTACCAGTGGAACTGCAAGACAAGCTCTATGGCAGTGGCGAGAGCCTCAGGATGACCGCCGCTTTTCTCGAAAAAATAATGGTTACTGTCTGACTGTGTACGCAGAAGAAGAAGATATGATGTTTCTACTTTGATAATGTCTCTAGCATGATGATATCTCTAGCGGCGTGATGGCGTCTCTAGCTTGATTATGTCTGTACCTTGATGATGTATGTGGCTTGATGATGTCTCTAGTGTGATGTTTCTAGCGTGATGATGGGTCTATCTTGATGATGTCTTTAGCTTAATGATATATCTAACTTGGAGGTGTCTCTAACTTAATAAAGTCTCTACTTAAATGATGTATATAGTTTGATGACGTGTCTAACTTAATTATGTTTTTACATTAATGAATTCTGTTACAGAATTATGTCTCTAAATTGATGATGTCTCTAGCATGATCTTCTTCATCTTCTTCGTACGCTTTCAGACGTCAACTTGAATTTGTTTGAAGAAAGCATCTGCAATCCTGAAGCTGTTGACACTCCCAAAGAGCTTGTCTAGTGTTGCCACTGGTGATGGCCACATGTGCCTTCTCTGGTCCTCGTATGTCATGAAATTTTGCAGCAGATGTTCAGTGTTATTATCCCTGTACACATGTGCATTCGTCAGTGCCACCTATCTTCAGTTTATTGAATAGATGGTACCTCAGTCTGTTGTGGCCTGTGCGGAGTCTGAAGACCACGACCTGCTCTCTTCTGTTCAACTGGTAATAGGCATCATTTTTTGTGTAGCTAGTATGTTCTGTTTCCCATTTGGCCATGTATCTGGCCCTAAGGTCACACTAGAATTTGGTTGTGGTAGTCTTGCATCTTCTTTTGTCAGTCTGTCTGCCTCCTCGTTGCCTTGGATGTTACAATGGGATGGAACCCACTGTACCGCTACTCTTTTTGGTGCGGACTGCTGGCATAGTCTACAGAATACTGCTCTTAAATCTTTATGTTCAGTATTTTTCTGGCTTTTTAGTGATGTAACCACGGCCAGGGCATCTGTAAACAGGACTATCTGGCTTCCATTGCTTTTGCTTGTCAGCATTGCTTTTACTGTAGCCTTCAGTACCTCTGCCTCTGCTCTGAAATTGCTTGAGAATTTTCCAATTGCCACTGACAGTGTTGTTTTTCTACCATTTGGTAGGCTCAGGAATACGCCCCCCCCCCCTCCCAATTCTGTATTTGTTACAGAACCGTCGTTGTATGCATGGGTCCAGTTCATGCTTGGGTAGTTTTCCGCTATGTACTCCAGTGTTATATGTCTCTTCTTTCTTTTTCAGTCTGGCTGTTCTTGTTTCCAATACCTGGTATATTTTCTACCACCATCGGAATAATATGCTGCTTCTATGTCGGTTTGCGTACAGTAGGGATAGGCTGTGGTGTTGTTATGGTGTTCATAGGGTCTTCGCTCATCTTTGCTTTGGCTATTTCTGCAAAGTTTCTCCGCCTTAGTTTCCAATTTCCAATTAGTCTCTGATGCATTGGATGGTCTGTCAGTCTTCTAAGTTTCTATGCTTGCTGCTGGGCTCTGCAGTCTCTTCTGTCGGTCATGGATTGAAGATTTGTAATCTTTTCAAGTTCTACAATTGGCGTTGACTTCATGCCTCCTGTTTTAAAGTTTGCTAATTGTATTAAAGTTCGTCTTTACTGCTGTTGCCCATGCCGCAATGCCATACCCGAGAACTGGTCTCACTCTTCCAGTGTACAGTTTCTTCAGTATTCTTTCGTCTGCTCCCCAGCTTGTGCCAGGAAGTTTCCTCATGATTGCCATTCTTTGTCTTGCTATCATTCGGTTTCTCTCTATCTGACTTTTCCATGTCATGCGCTTATCAAATTTGACGCCCAAGTAGTTTCTGTTGTCGTTTAGCCGCAGATATTTGCCGTTAAGACTTATGTTGGTGTTCTGTGGTTTATTTTAAAGTGAGAATATCGTAGATGTAGTTTTATCCTCATTTATTTTGACCAGCCATGAGTTCGCCCACTCCTCCAACGATGTTAGGGCCTGCTGCATCCGATTGTTTGCTACAGTGAGATTTTTTTCAGAGGTCCACATAGCCAGATCGTCTGCAAACATGGAGCTGTGGACTCTTCTTGGTATATTCTCTATGATATTGTTTATATAAACCAGAAAAAGTATGGGTGACAGTACTTCCCCTTGGGGTACTCCTTGCTCCAGTGTCACCTTTTTGCTCATCTGACCGTGTACTTGAACTCTGGCTGTTCTGTTTTCGAGGTAGTGGCTGATCCATCTATACATTTTTCCAGATACTTCACTTCTTCGTAGCTTGACTTTAAGTCCCTCTTTCCACACCTTGTCAAATGCCTTCTCTAGATCCACCCAAACAGCTACTGTATGCTTTTTCTCTTGGTAAACACCCTTTTTTTTATCTGTGCTATGAGAGTGATCTGGTCCTCAATGGATCTATGTTGTATATATCCTGCTTGCTGTGGAATTAATATGTGTTTTTCTTCTGGTGTTTATCATACGCTCCATCAGTTTACCTACACAGCTCAGTAAACTGATAGGCCTGTATCCATTTGGATCTATTCTATCTTTTTCTTTCTTTGGTACGGGTATAAGTACAGCATCTTTCCATGCCTGTGGTGCAATTCCCCTTTTCCAGTTTTGGTTCAGGACTGACAGTAGCTTCCTCTTTACTGTTTGGCCCAACCCCATTAGCATTTCATTTGTTACCCCATCTTTTCCGGGCGATTTCTTTTTTTTAAAGTTATCATGGCCTCATTCATTTCATTGATGGTTAATTTTGCCATCATGTGCTCCTCTGTTGCAATCTTGATGTTGTCGTGGCTCGTTTATTCCTCACTAATGTCCGTATGCCTGTCTGGAGGGACATCAATGTGGTTTGCTCTGGAATAATGTTCTATAAAGGCGTTTGCTGCTATTTTTCCGGTAAGCATGTTGTCACCCTGCTTGATGGTAATGTGTTTATTTGATGTTATTTCGTCATTCATGGTTCTGACTAAATTCCATAGTTTGTTCCCTTCTTTATCTAGATTGAGGCTTTCTGATTTTTTTTTCTAACTGTCTCTTGTTATTTGGTTCAGTGTTCTTTTGTATTTCGCAGTGATAGCCTTAAGGGCAACATTTTCTCCCATAGATTGCTCTCTCTCTCTCTCTCTCTCTCTCTCTCTGCCATGTTCCTAGCAGTTGAGACTTCATCCTCCGCCTTCTGCAGTTCATGATTCCAATATGGCTTGTAGTTTTTCCTTGCCCCTCTTGGGATGGTCTCGGTGGCTGCTTGCAGTATTGCTTTGCTTAGGCTTTCCACCATGGGTTTCATATTATTTCGTGTGTTGATAGTTTCACACAGTCCATCTGTCAGCATTGTAAATATGTCCCAGTCGTCCCGTCTGTAGTTCCAACGTGGCAGCGGTTTTATTTCCTGGGGGCCTACTTCCTTGTCAATATGTAGCCTAATTGGCCTGTGGTCTTTACCTGCCAATTGGTCGAGCACCTAACGATCTATTTTGTGGTGGATATCCCCCGTGGAGAAGGCCAAATCTGGGTTGGGGGTGGTATGCCATGTTCTGGAATAGAAGCCAGGGCTGTCGTCCGGCCTATTAATAAGATAGAGATTTGTGTCTATCTCCCAGTCTTCCACTTCATCCCCTCTGCTGTCTGTGTCTGAATATCCCCATCACATCTGTAGCGTGATGTCTCTAGATTGATGATGTCTATAACGTCATGATGTCTTTAGCGGGATGATGTCTTTAGCGTGTTGATGATGTATATATCTTGAAGATGTCTTTTGTGTAATGTCGTTAGCGTGATGATGCCTCGAGGTTAATGAAGTCTCTAACTTGAATACATCTCTAGATTGATGATGTCTCTAGCTTGATGATATTTTTAGTGTTAATATATGTTTAGCGTGATGATGTTTCTAGCTTTATGATATCTTTAGCGTGATGATGTCTCCAGATTAATGACCAGATTAATAATGTGTCACGGTGATGATGCCTCTCCAACTTGAAAATATATGTAGCTTGATGATGTTTCTAACTTTTTGTCTCTAGTGTGATGATGACTCTTTCTTGATGAAGTCTCTAACTTAATGATGTCTCCAGTATATATCTCCAATCTGATTATGTCTGTAATTTTATTTATCTAGTTTGATGATGTCTCAAGTTTGATGATGTCTCTACCTTTATGATGTCTCTACCTTTATGATGTCTCTAGCCTGATGCGGTTTCTAACTTGATGTTGTTGTAAACATATTCAGGCTTTAAATAGGTGCTATCTCTAACTCTATGCTCTCTATAACCTGATAATGTATTTAGCTTGATGATGTCACTAACTTGATATATGAAACTTGATGATGTATAGTTTGATCATGTCTATAGCTTGATGATGTCTCTAGCTTGATGATGTCTCTAGCTTGATGATATCTCTAGCTTGATGGTGTTTTATTCTTGATGATGTATGCAGCTTTATGATGTCTCTAGTTTGATGTCTCTAGCATGATGATGGCTCTAGCTTGATGACGTCTCTAACGTGATTACGTCACTAGTGTGATGATGTCTCAAGTTTGATGATGTCTCTAACTCGATATTGTCTTTAGATTTATTATATGTTTAACGTGATGATGTGTCTAGCTTGATGAGGTCTCTAGCTTGTTGATGTCTGTAGCTTGATGTGGTCTCTCGTTTGATTATTTCTCCAACTTGAAGATGTCTCTAACTTCATGATGCTTCTAGCTTGACGATGTATTTATCTTGAATGTCTCTAACTTGATAATGTCTCTAGCTTGATGATGTGTCTAGGATGATGATGTCTCTAGTTGCATGATGTCTCTTTCGTCGTGATGCCTTTTTTTAGATGATATCTCTAGCGTGATGATGTCTCTTTTGTGATGATATCTCTAGCTTAATGATGTGTCCAATTTAATGTCTCTAGTTTGATGATGTTTCTAGCTGTGCGTTTCAAGCCTGATGATTTCTCTAGCAAGATGTAACTAACTTGATGTCTCTAGCGTGATGATATCTATAACTTGATGATGTCGTTAGCTTGATGATGTCTTTAGTTCGATATCTCCAGCTTGATGATGTCTCTGACTTTATCTCTCTAGCTTGATTATTTTTCTAATTTGATTATTTTGATGATGTCTCGCGCCTGATCATGTCTAGGGCTTTATGATTTCTCTAGCTTTATGATGTCTCTAGCTTGATGACGTCGCTAACTTGATAATGTCTCTTGGATGACGATGTTTCTAGCTTAACGATGGCTCGAGCCTAATGTCTCTAGCTTGATTATGTCTCTAGCGTGACGATGTCTCTAGCTAGATGATGTCTCTACCTCGATGATGTCTCTAACTTAATGATGTCTCTAGCTTGATGATGACTCTGGCTTGATGATGTTTCTAACGTGATGATATCACTAACTTGACGGTATATTTAAATAAATGATCTCTAGCTTGATGATATCTCTAGCTTGACGATGTATCTAGCTTGATGTATCTAGCTTAATGATGCCTATATTGTTACGATGTCTCTAGCTTGATGATGTCTAACTTAATGTCTCTAGCGTGATAATTTTTCTAACTTGATATACATGACATGATGATGTTTCTAGCTTAATGTCTCTAACGTTATGATGTGTCTAGCTTGATGAAGTCTCTAGCTTGAAGTCTGTAGTTTGATATTTCCAGCTTGAAGGTGTATCAGACTTTTTGTCACTAGCTTTTTGATGTCTCTAGTTAAATATCTCCAACTTGATGATATTTCTAGTTTGATCATGGCTGTAGCGTGATTATTTCTAGCTTGATGATTTCTCTAGCTTCATAATGTCTCTTACTTGATGTCTACACCTTGATGATATTTCTAATTTGATTTCTCTAGCTTGATGATGTCTAGAACGTGATGTCTCTAACTTGTTGATAACTCTAGCTTGATGTCTCTAACATGATGACGTGTCTAACATGATGTCTCTATATTGATGTCTGTGGCTCGATGATGTCTCTAACTAGACTATTTCTCTATCTTGATGTTTTGAGCTTAATGATGCCTCTTTTTTTATGGTGTCTCTAACTTGATGATGCCTCTAACTTGATGATGTCTCTAGCGTGATGTATTTAACTTTATATTGTTTCTAACTTGATGTTGTCTCATATTTGATGTTGTCCCTAAGTTGATATTGTCTCAAACTTGATGATGTCTTTAGTGTGATGATGTCTTTTATTTGATTATGTCTCTAACTGGATGATGTCTCTAGCGTGATGATGTCTAGCGGGATGACGCCTCTAGCTTTATAATGTATATAAGTTGATCATGTCTCTAACTTGATCAGGTCTCTAACTTGATGATTTCTCTAGGTTGATGATGTATCTAGCTTGATGATGTATTTGGATTGATTTCTCTTACTTAATTTATGTGTCTAGTTAGATGATGCCTCTAATTTAAAAGTTTTTCTGACATAAGTATCAAGTGATTGTTCTATTTTGCTGATTTCCGTTTTTGCTGTGTTGATTCTCATTGTACTTTTCTCACATGCGTCCCTTAAGACAATCATATGTTTGGTAATGAGGATTTCCTCATGATGTTTGACGTTATGTGGACCCTTACGAATAGTAAATTTATTCAAATGTGAATGTGTCTAGTCCTGCTTCATATCTGTTCATTTAAATCCACATCGCTAAACCTTGTCTTACGAGCTACTATTTACTCGTGAAAGATATTTGCTACATGAAAATGTACATACAATTATTGAACTCCGAGCAAGACTTTTCAGAACTGCCAGAACCTAATCGAATTGATAATTCGATGTCAAGTGGACAATTGTGGCTACGTTTTATACGCAACGAAAGTAATCGTTCTATTCTCTCTAATAATTACCGAAATGGCACAAAAAGAAAGCAGAACTACACGTCAGCCTTGAAAATTTGAAAACTTCAAACACGATCTGCTTCCTTTCTAATTATTCATTTGTTGTCACTGTCAAATTAATGTTATAATTTCTTGGATTTTTGTACGTTATGCATTTGTACAAGTTCTAATTCTTGTCACTACGTGGAATCATTACAGTTGTATACGTTGGAAGACAGTGCGCCAAGAACTTTGAATTTAAAAGTAGCTCTCATACGCATTGAGTTTGTCGATCACTGCTATAACTGACGTACTGGTACAACACATACCTGTCGCACACCTTGGTATCTCACACTAGATGGCATGAGCTCCAGCGGTCAGCGACCCATAGCTGACTGCTACTGTCAAGGCCAGCAAACCAGAGCTGCCAATACACTTATACACATCCATACGGTGATCCTGGATAACATGCTGTCACAGAGCAGACTGGCTAAGTAGAAGGGATCGAAGAGAGAAGGCAACCCGGTACTGAAAATATTCCTGCTGAAGTAGGATGTGTCGGACCGAAAGGTGCATATATCACAGTCAAGCTGTAAACTAGCGACACAACGCATTTCCTTCTCTGGACTATATTCTGCTACTTTCAAAACCTTTTCAGCGCTTGGTAGTAGGGGATTAAGAACGAACGAATTCAAGCCAAACTAGATAGAACATGAAAAACAGAGCATAAAACCATTGCACCTGTGCGCCACGATATGTGCTGTGTCCCTTTCTTTGCTGAAAGTGTCTCCGACAGAGCACGAGCTCCGAAGCTCCAGGGAGGACTCAGAAACGTGTTATTTTGTAACGTCAACGTAAAAAGTAACTTACCAGTTTTTATGTATGTTTTTATGTAATTTCATACTGATGCCTTCTTTACTCTTACTGGAAGCCATAAAATTGTCTTAGTTCAGTCAGAGTGTGAAATGACAGTTCACGTGCCGATCACAAAATTGACCTGAAAAGTGTTCACTGGCGATCTGGTATTATTTTGCCATTCATTTCTGTCAGAATTAAACTACTGGAAAGATGCCACGAATAGCTAAAAATGGGAGGTTACGAGCTGTTGGCATGTTGGAAGGACGAATGTCTGTGTCTGCGACAGCAAAACAATTTCATGTGTCAAGACAGACTTTTAGGCTGTGGTTACATCGCTACCAGAGGACTGGGACTGTTTCTCACCTGCCCCACAAGGGGACGCCTCGAATAACGACCAGATCGTTACATCCCTCTCGCACATCTGAGAAACAGATTTAGTTCTTGTGCGTTAATTCACCCATTCTGAAATTGTATGCAGGAAATCCATCTTCCACGTACGGTGTTAGATCTGAGAATGACATGGACATAGGTTTACTGCGCGAATTGAAGACGTGCGAATTGAAAAGTATGCTGCTTCGTGTGACTACATTCTACTAAATTTGACCTATTATAATCAGTGGGTGAATTAACGCACAAGTACCACAGATTTCAGCCAGCAACTTTTATAATATGTGTCCATACATCCAAAGCATTTAGAGGACTTTCCAACTCGATAGTGTCAAAGACCGCGGTGAGGACCTCCAATGCATTGATCAGACTCCCTTGACGCACGCAACAACAACCGAGACGCCTCTGGGGGAGTGCTTACCATGACCTGGACTTACGTGGCCCAAGACAGGGTCCGCTGCAGACGAAGTTGAGACCCGCAGCTACGCTGAGGAACGGGTCATCAAGATCCAGATTTCTTACCTCCAAAACATTTAGAAGGTGTTCCTGTACAGCCAAAACATTTACAAGACTTTCCCGTACATCCAAGACATTTACAAGACTTTTCCGTACATCTAGAACACATTTAGAAGACTTTCCCGTACATCCAAGACATTTACAAGACTTTCCCGTACAGCCAAACCATTTACAAGACTTTCCCGTACAGCCAAGACATTTACAAGACTTTCCCGTACAGCCAAAACATTTACAAGACTTTCCCGTACATCCGAAGTATTTACAAGACTTTACATACGAAGCATTTAGAAGTCTTTACATCCGAATCATTTAGAAGACCTTACATCTGAAACATTTAGAAGACGTTACATCCGAAGCATTTAAAAGACTTTACATCCGAAGAATGTAGAAGACTGTTCCGGTAACTCTGTGCTTAATTAAAAACGTCCTGTAATCCCGAAGCTTGTCTCAGTAGCTTCAACATGATCAGTCTATGTTTGTTAAGACTAATTAACTCGGTACGTTTTCCACGAGAAAGTCGTCCTGCCACTTGTGATACGCTGTTTATGAAATGGTTGAGTGACAATCCTTTCCGTGTTTGACCCAATATTTGTGACATCTCATGTTTCTCGTTGAGAACTGGGCAGATATAAGGAGTGGAAGCAGGTGGAAAAGTGTGGCTTCATGTGAATCACGAGGACAGCGTGAACCAGAGGGCTAATAGAAGAGAGAGAGAGAGAGATGTTACGTAGAGGGAGGAGGTGAGTGAGAGAGAGGGTGAGTCGTCTTCTTTCTTTCTCGTTCGTCTTCAGGCCTCGAATTGATACTCCATGCACTTCCGTACAGCTTCTCGTGCATGCACTTCCTTACATCTTCTCGTGGAAGGCTGCTCCTAAATGCTGCTACTTTTGTTGGTATACAATGGGCAGGAGTACAAAATGTGTTCTGATGTCATGGGGGCTGAGTCGCCAGGTACAGAGGACCGTTGTGCATATGGTGATTGATAGAAGACGGACAGAGTGAGAAGGGGAGAGAGAAAAAAGGACCGAGAGAGAAAAGAGAGAGGGGTGAAATATTGGAAAGGGAGATGAGAGGGAGAATGTGGCAGGGAGAGGAGGGAAAGACGAGAGAGAGAGGCAAGGAGAGGGGAGAGAAGGTGAGGGAGACGATGTGGAGAGTGGATAGGGGAGGGAGAGAGGAGAGTGAGTGAGAGGTGGTGTGAGAAAGAGGAGATGGAAAGAGAGGGGAGAGAGATAGAATGTGAGGGAGAGGAGATGAAAAAGTCAGAGGATAGGGTAAGAGAGAAGAGAGGAAGCGAGCTGATGGTGAGTTAGGGGAGAGAGAGAGGATCAAAAGAGGATAGGGAGAGAGTGGCAGGGAGAGGAGAGGGAGAGAGTGACAGGGAGAGGAGAGGGAGAGAGTGGCAGGGAGAGGAGAGGGAGAGCGTGGCATGGAGAGGAGAGGGAGAGCGTGGCAGGGAGAGGAGAGGGAGAGCGTGGCATGGAGAGGAGAGGGAGAGCGTGGCAGGGAGAGGAGAGGGAGAGCGTGGCAGGGAGAGGAGAGGGAGAGCGTGACAGGGAGAGGAGAGGGAGAGCGTGGCAGGGAGAGGAGAGGGAGAGCGTGGCAGTGAGAGGAGAGGGAGAGAGTGGCTGGCAGAGGAGAGGGAGAGAGTGACAGGGAGAGAAGAGGGAGAGCGTGGCAGGGAGAGGAGAGGGAGAGCGTGGCAGGGAGAGGAGAGGGAGAGCGTGGCAGGGAGAGGAGAGGGAGAGAGTGGCTGGGAGAGGAGAGGGAGAGAGTGACAGGGAGAGGAGAGGGAGTGAGTGGCAGGGAGAGGAGAGGGAGAGAGTTGCAGGGAGAGGAGAGGGAGAGCGTGGCAGGGAGAGAAGAGGGAGAGCGTGACAGGGAGACGAGAGGGAGAGCGTGGCAGGGAGAGGAGAGGGAGTGAGTGGCAGGGAGAGGAAAGGGAGAGAGTGGCAGGGAGAGGAGAGGGAGAGAGTGGCAGGGAGAGGAGAGGGAGAGCATGGCAGGGAGAGGAGAGGGAGAGGGTGGCAGGGAGAGGAGAGGGAGAGGGTGGCAGGGAGAGGAGAGGGAGAGGGTGGCATGACGAGGAGAGGAGAAGGAGAGCGTGGCAGGGACAGAACACGGAGAAAGGAATGGAAGAGAGACTCAGAATGTGTTGACCCCCGTGTTTCTGTTAACCGATAGACAGACAAGAAAGGTCAGAAAAAGAGAGATAAAAAGAGCGATAGAAAGCCCGAAAGGTGTTGACCCCATTCTTTTTAATGAGGGGTGGAGGCCAAAAGAACAAAAGAGGAACACAGAAAAAGGGAAGAAAGGAGGGTGAGGTGACTCCCTACTCCTACTTGAAAATTGACAGGTGAGAAATTCGTGCTGCGGAATGACAGAGAGAAAGAGCATTAGCATACGGCACGAGCCGCTTTGAAAACCGTACCTGGCGTGAGCATTCCCAGGTATGTCACCTGTCTGATTGGTCAATCGCTTGTGTCAGACACGCGCCCCAGACAAAGGCAGTGCGCAACTTTACAAACGTGAATATTTTATGGTAATACAAATGTATTTGAAATAAACACATCTTTAATTGAAAGAAAGAGCAAAGGACAGCGGAAGATTGGATTTGTCCCATAATTCACCCCAAAATAATAAAATATCCATCTTTAGCACCGGATATATATTTTTAGCACCGGATATATATTTTTAGCACCGGATATATATTTTTAGCACCGGACTTTAGGGTAGTGACGTCATAGAACAATCCACTTTTGAACTGTTTGGGGTGTCAAACATTCTGATTCTGCTAATTTCTGCTTTTGCTTCAGCGTCCGATTGTTCCTGCCACCTTATTTGAAATCAGCGATGCATTTATGAAATATGTCAACGTTGGTCCAAGATAAAGAGAGTAGCTTCCAGTTTCTACAGCAGCATGGCAGTATCCATGCTGTCAGACGATGCAAAAACAACCATGTTATGGTGTTGTGCTTCACTGAACGACTGGATAGATGGCGACGTAGGCAGGACATCCCTGTGAGGCAAGGTACTTGGCTACAAGCCTTGCACGTGGCCTACAGACAGATCATTCTGTTTCTATACTGCTGTGACCATCAGATATGCATCTTTTTGTGGAACTAAATATAACTATCTTTTCTATACTTCTATCTTTATTTAAGTTTTTACTGATTTAAAAAAAATTATTGGCCTGTCCTCTCTGTAACCCGAAACGGAACTCTCTATGGGGTGAATTAAGACGCAAGTACCGATCTGTGTTATCGCTTAAAGGGATGTTTAATTCTGTGCGTATATGTGTGTGTATATACTTATGCATGTGTGTGCGTATGAACAATAGGAGAACATCACTGACACACCAGGTTAGGTATAAACATATACACACTCGCGTCCAAACAATGGTTTTGGGGGCCTTTATATCGCCCAATTGACTACGGCCTGGGGTGGAATATGCGCGCCTCCTCCAATAGAAACTAGTGAGGCAAACACGTAAAATAAAAAAAATAAGTATGCATTTTTGTTTTATAATATTACAGACGCGCCAAAGCGTGTGTGTGAGTCATTTAATAATATTATACTAGCTGACCCGTACAGAACATCTGCCCTTCATTTGAAATGCACACAATGCAAGAAACAATAACATTGATCATTGTCACACTGCAAAACTGGGTGAATAAAAGATAAGAAAGATAAATTATGAGGGAAAATAAAAATGCAAACTGTCTATTGTTTCATTTCATATTTTGAAAAATGGTGCTGGAAAGCAGTGAGTACTGAAATAATGAAAAATGTATCAATATGAAACGACAGTTGATACCATTTGGGAAAAAAATCCCCAAAATGAAAAAAGTAAAAAACCAGTGTTGAAGATGACTTTAACATTTTACATTTCATTTATTTGACGAACGTATGTTTCTTTCAATGACATTAGCCATTGCGGCGGTGTTTGCTACATCATGTGACATATCAGTCCAATGCGAGAACGGAATGTTCTATTACACGGTTTGCACACAATGTCTTCTGCTGCCGATGAGGGAGGTTTCTTTCCTCTTTCCTTCCGGATCAGGTGTTTGGTTTGCGCTGTCTGCATGCGGTGACTTTCTCCTTCAGCAACGACTAGGTATATTTATACTTCTCCAGTCCGATCTGTTTTCCGCTGTGCTCTCCCAATTGTCTTCATATACGTGACAGCATCTCAGAGTTTCCTTCAGGCTGTCTTTGAATCGCTTATTTTTTTGGGGGTGACAAAACGTTCACCGTACAGAAGTCTCTTCGGCAGTCTCGTGTCTGGCATGGGTACAAGATGTCCAGCCCATCTCAGTAATGCCGTCTGCAGGGATGCATGGATGCTTGGCATGTCTGCTCTTTTCAGGACTTCAGTGTCAAGGACACGGTCAACGGATGCTGAGTATGCGTCTCAGACGGGTTGTGCGGAAGTTGTTGAATCTGTTTGCCTGTCTCACATAAACAGTCCAACTCTCGCATGCCTATAACACGGTTAGAGGAATAGCAGCTAGGTAGACCTTGAACTTTGTATCGGCGTTAATGCCCCGGCGCTCTCATACTGTCGTCCGCATTCTACCCAAGGCTGCACTGGCTTTCATTATTCTGCTTATTCAGATTGACGGTTCGCGACAGTGTACATGCCCTTGCACACGTCGCTAATAATCTATCCATCTACTGTGATGTATGGCTGTCTCTATACTGTACCGGGAGTTGGTTGGTGCATGACGTCCATTGTTTTTAAAATGTAGGACCAGTTCGACAATGTCACACACAGCAGAGAACCAGTTGAACATGTTGTTTTTTCCTCGTTTATTTTGACCAAACATGAGTTCGCCCACTCTTCCAGCAATGTTAGGGCCTGCTGCATCCGATTTCTTGCTATGGTGAGATTCTTTTCAGAGGTCCACATAGCCAGATCGTCTGCAAACATTGAGCTATGGGCTCTTCTTGGTATATTCTCTGTTATGTTATTAAATACACCAGGAAGAGTGTGGGTGACAGTACTCCCCCTTGGGGTACTCCCTGCTCAAGTGTCACCTTTTTGCTCATCTGCCCTTGTACTTGAACTCTGGCTGTTCTGTTTTTGAGGTAGTGACTGATCAATTTGTACATTTTCCCACAAACTTCACGTTTTCTTAGCTTGACTATAAATCCCTCTTTCCAGACTTTGTCAAATGCCTTTTCTAGGTCCACCCAAACCGCTACTGTGTGTTTTTGCTCCTGGTAGGCATCTTCTATTTCCTGGGCTATGAGGAGGACCTGATCCTCAGTGGATCTGTGCTGTCTAAAGCCTGCTTGCTGTGTAATTAGTATGTGTTTTTCTTCCAGATGCCACATCAGTTTATCATCCGTTCCATCAGTTTGTCTACGCAGCTCAGTAGGCTGATAGCCTGTATCATTTGGATCTGTTTTGTCTTTTCCTTTCTTTGGTACTGGTACAAGTACAGCGCCTTTCCATGCCTGGGGTACAATACCCCTTTTCCAGCTTTGGTTCAGGACTGATAGTAGTTTCCTCTTTGCTGTTTGGCCCAGCCCCATCAGCATTTCGTCTGTTATCCCGTCTTTTCCGGGAGATTTCCTTTTCTTTAACGTTCTCATGGCCTCTTCCATTTCATTCATTGTTAATTTTGCCATCATATGCTCTTCTGGTGCCATATTGATGTTGTCGTGCCGCTTTTGCTCTTCACTAATGTATGTATGCCTACCTGCAGGGACATCAATGTGGTTTGCTCTGGCATAATGTTCAACAAAGGCGTTTATTGCTTTTTTTCCAGTAAGCATGTTGTCATCCTGCTTGATTGTAATGAGTGATTTGAGTTAGACGAGAAACAAACGCTAACTAAGTTAATAACTGAATTTGTGTATACTTTTTAGTGTATTTGTAAATAAAAGCATTTACAAACGAATTGGGTTCTTGCGTCTTAATGCATTCCAAACAAAAGAAATATATATATATATATATCTTTAGCACTAAGTTTGAGGTAATTATGTCAGAATATTACGTGTTAACTGTTGGGGGTGTCAAACATTGTTCTAGAATAGACGTAAATTTCTGCTTATTCCTGCCGTCTTAGTAATGAGTGTCTTAGATTATGGTCCACATTATGATTAGGGTCATAATTAGGGTTACGGTTAGGATTAGGGTTAGGATTATGGTTAGGATTAGAGTTAGGGTTTGGATTAGCGTTAGGGTTATGGTTTGGATTAGCGTTAGGATTAGGGTTACGGTTAGGGTTTTTGGATTAGAGTTAGAGTTAGGGTTATTATTAAGGTTAGGGTTTGGATTAGCGTTAGGGTTTTAGGTTAGGGTTTTGGGTTAGGGTTAGGGTTTGAGTTAGGGTTAGGATTAGGGGTAGCGTCTCATCTACACTTATTTCTTTATCTAAGTCTTTACAAATTTATTTAACATTTTTTTTAAATCGACCTGTCCTCTCCTAAACCCAAAATGGATTATGCCGTTAGTCATTAGCTGTCAAACACGTACAGGAATCAAGATGCTGAGCAGCGTATGAGCTGCAGCCTTCAGCGACCCATAGCTGACTTTCTAGCGTCAGGGTCAGCGAACGATAGCTGCCAAGACCCTTCTACACCTCCAAGCGGTGATCCTGGATAACAGGCTGCAACAGAGCAGACTGGCTAAGGAGAAGAGATCGAACAGGGAATGCTAACCCGGTAATAAAAAAATGCTTGCTGAAGTCAGATGTGTTGGACCGAAAGGTGCAAATATCGCAGTCAAGCTGTAAACTACGACCCAACGCATTCCGTTCTCTGGACTACATTCTGCTACTTAAGCTCTTTCGGGGCTTGGCAGCGGGAGATTGAGAACAAACGAAGCCAAGCCAAGCCAAACACGTACGATGTGAAACCAGAGAACATTGTCTGTAGTGAATTAAGACGCAAGTACCCCAAATTGTTTTGAATGTATTCTATTTCAGAACGCAAAGTGACATTATACGGTTTGGTTGCCGCAACGAGCTGCTTGTGGACGCTCTTGAGCCGGACTCGGAGGCGCCTGCGCCCGGTTCATCAACATTTAATTACAAACTTATGCAACCGTGTGTTGCTAACATATCGATTGCCGTGTCACGATATTGTACAACAGGTGGTCTTTGAATGATTTTGGTCTTTGCATTTATCGATATATAATATCTAGCGAGTGGAATTTGAGGATAAGGACACTGTTAGGTTTCATGCACGTTGTATGGAGAGTTGTTCTGTTCTGATCTTTCAGTAATCGACGTCATTACACTCCGGGTAGACATGTAGGTGTTCAGTCACTATCGGTGGGAAGAGAGTGAAGATACTTATGATGTTGTAGATCGCTTTTGTACACACATCTTTTTTTGTCCTCTCAGGCGCCCCTCTCTGCTGGACCCGCTCCTCTCTGCTGGACCCGTCCTTCTCTGCTGGACCCGTCCTTCTCTGCTGTACCCGTCCTTCTCTGCTGGACCCGTCCTTCTCTGCTGGACCCGTCCTTCTCTGCTCGACCCGTCCTTCTCTGCTGGACCAGACCCTCTCTGCTGGACCAGACCCTCTCTGCTGGACCCGCTCCTCTCTGCTGGACCCGCCGGTCTCTGCTCGACCCACCCCTCTCTGCTGGACCCGCCCCTCTCTGCTGGACCCGCCCCTCTCTGCTCGACCCGCCCCTCTCTGCTCGACCCGCCCCTCTCTGCTCCACCCGCCTCTTTGTGCTGGACCCGCCCCTCTCTGCTCGACCCGCCCCTCTCTGCTCGACTCGCCTCTTTGTGCTGGACCCGCTTGTGATTCCAAAACTGCATTCTCTGCATTTGCTGGTTCATCGACTGTAATGTTTTCATTCAAGAGACCATCCCTTACAATGTAACAATTTCAACTCTTTTGAGTGATCTTGTCCCAACCACGGGTGCCCATGAGGTCCAGTTACATTCATCACATAATGCAGGCGGTGAATGGTTACAAAAGTGTGTTCAAGACAACAGTGAAGAATTGGACAACGATGTTTATGGAAGGGCGAGAGTTAACGAAAGTTCTTCCCAGACTAGGTCAGGCGCATATTGTTGCATTAACTCACGTCCTTCTTGAAACATCGTTGTCCAGTTCTTCACTGTTGTCTTCGACACACTTTTGTCCCCCTACACTGCCTGCATTCTGCGATGACTGTCAACTGGTCGACATCATTCAGTTGTTAGAAACCGAATCACCTCTCGCTGATCAACTCTCGGCGGATTCCGTATCAAACCCGCCATGTTTACAACTGGTCTGCTGAGGTAACTATGAGTCAGACGATCATGAAATTTTGCAAACTTTACGGTTGATATGTGTTGTTTACACCAGAAGTGACGTCATCGTGCACATCGTACGTATGTTCGATTGGTGCAGTTTGGTACGGTTTCATTTGAACACGCCTCGTACTAGGTCCCAGTTTATTTTGAGGTCGGGGTGACCAATTTACATATTGACTAGAGAGACTGAGGGGTGATGAGAATTCATCATAAAATTATTATGTAATTTAAATGAAGATTCGTGGAGTTGTTCATAATAAGCCGTCAACAATGTTGGCCGTTGTGTATTATTCTTCTTTTCTTCTTCTTCTTCGAACGCTGTCAGACGTCAACTTGAATTTGTTAGATGAAAGCAGTTGTCATCCTGAGGCTGTCAACACTGCCATAGAACTTGTCTAGTGTTGCCACTGGTGATGGCCACATGTGCTTTCTCTGATCCTCGTAGGTCGGGCAATTTTATAGAAGATGTCAGCGGTCATTTTCCCCATTCGTCAGTGCCACCTATCTTCAGTATATTGAATAGGTGGTACCTCAGTCTGTTGTGTCCTGTGCGGAGTCTGAAAACCACAACCTGCTCTCTTATGTTCAACTGGTAGTAGGCATCATTTTTTGTGTAGCCAGTATGTTCTGTTTCCCATTAGGTCATGTATCTGGCCCTAATAAACCTTTTGGACTCTTCGTAGGTCACACTAGAATCTGGTTGTGGTAGTCTTGCACCGTCTTTTGCCAGTCTGTCTGCCTACTCGTTGCCTTGGATGTTACAATGGGATGGAACCCACTGTACCACTACGCTTTTTGGTGTGGAATGCTGGCATAGTTGACAGAGTACTACTCTTAAATCATTAAGTTCAGTATTTTTCTGGCTTTTTAGTGATGTAACCACGGCCAGGGCATCTGTAAACAGGACTATCTTCTTCTTCTTCTTCTTCGTACGCAGTCAGACAGTAACCATTATTTTTTCGAAAAAAGCGGCGGTCATCCTGAGGCTGTCGCCACTGCCATAGAGCTTGTCTTGCAGTTCCACTAGTGATGGCCACATCTGCTCTCTCTGATCCTCGTATGTCGGGCAGTTCTGCAGCAGATGTTCAGCGGTCATTTTACCAGTACCGCACGGGCATTCGTCGGTACACCCTATCTTCAATTTGTTGAATAGGTGGTACCTCAGTCTATTGTGGCCAGTGCGAAGTCTGAAGACAACGACCTGCTCTCTTCGGTTCAACTGGTAATAGGCATCGTTTTTGGTGTAACCAGTATGTTCGGTTTCCCATTTGGTCATTTATCTGGCTTTGATAAGCCGTTTTGACTCTTCGTACGTCATACTAATATCTGTTTGTGGTAGTCTTGCACCTTCTTTTGCCAGTCTGTCTGCCTCCTCGTTGCCTTGGATGTTGCAGTGTGATGGGACCCACTGTACCACTACCCTTTTTGGTGCGGACTGCTGGCACAGTTTGCAGAGTGCTGCTCTTAAGTCATTAAGCTCAGTATTTTTCTGGCTTTTTAGCGCTGTGACTACGGCGAGAGCATCTGTAAGCATTACTATATGGCTTTCATTTTCACTGTGTGTCACCATTTCTTCCACTGCCGCCCTCAGTGCCTCTGCCTCCGCTCTGAAATTGCTTGTGTACTTACCAGTAGCGAATGACAGTGTTATTTTTCTGCCATTTAGTAGGTTCAGGAATGCTCCTGCCCCTCCGTTATGTGTAGCGTTTGTTACAGAACCGTCGGTGTATGCATGGGTCCAGTCCATGCTTGGGTAGTATCTCTCCTTTCTTTTTCAGTCTGGCAGTTTTTGTTTCCAATACCTGGTATATTTTCTACCACCTCTGGAAATAAATCCTGCCTCCAGGTAGGTTTTCGTAGTGATGGGTTTTGGTGTTGTTAGTGCGTTTATGTGATCTTCGTGCATCTTTTCTTTGGCTATTTCTGCAAAGTTTCTCCGCTTTAGTTTCCCATTTCCCAAATTGTTTAGTCTCTGGTGCATTGGATGGTCAGTCAGTCTTCTTAGTTTCTCTGACTGCAGCTGGGCTCTGCAGTCTCTTCTATCGGTCATGGATTGCAGTTTTGTAATCTTTTCAAGTTCTACAATTGGCGTTGACTTCATGCCTCCTGTTATAACTCTCATAGCTTGGTTTTGAAGTTTGCTAACTTTATCGAAGTTCGCCTTTGCTGCTGTTGTCCATGCCGCAATGCCATACTCGAGAACTGGTCTCACTCTTCCAGTGTACAGTTTCTTTAGTATGCCTTCGTCTGCTCCCCAGCTTGTGCCAGCAAGTTTCCCCATGATTGCCATTCTTTCTCTGGCTCTCATTCGGTTTCTCTCTATCTGACTTTTCCATGTCATGCACCGATCAAATGTGACTTCCAAGTAGTTTGGGTTGTCGTTTGGCTGCATATATTTGCCGTTAAGACTTATTTTGGTGTTTTTGGGTTGGTTTGAAAGCGAGAATATCGTACATGTTGTTTTTTCTTCATTTATTTTGACCAGCCATGATTTCGCCCACTCCTCCAGTGATGTTAGCGCCTGCTGCATCCGATTGTTTGCTCCGATGAGACACATAGCCAGATCGTCTGCAAACATGGAGCTGTGGACTCTTCTTGGTATATTCTCTATGATGTTGTTTATATACACCAGAAAAAGTATGGGTGACAATACTCCCCTTTGGGGTACTCCTTGCTCTAGTGTCACATTTTTGCTCATCTGCCCTTGTACTTGAACTATGGCTGTTCTGTTTTCGAGGTAGTGGCTGATCCATCTGTACATGTTTACAGATACTTCACGTATTCGTAACTTGACTTTAAGTCCCTCTTTCCACACCTTGTCAAATGCCTTCTCTAGATCCACCCAAACCGCTACTGTATGCTTTTTCTCTTGGTAAGCATCCTCTATTTCCTGTGCTATGAGGGTGATATGGTCCTCAGCGGATCTGTGTTGTCTAACTCCTGCTTGCTGTGGAATTAATGTGTATTTTTTTCCAGATGCCACATCAGTCTGGTATTTATCATACGCTCCATCAGTTTACCTACACAGTTCAGTAGACTGATAGGCCTGTATCCACTTGGATCTGTTCTATCTTTTTCTTTCTTTGCATTTTGTATTCAACTTATCCTTGAATTTTGTTGACAAAAGGTTGGTTCTCAGACGAATGTGTAATTGCGCGTTTGCGTTGTCGATTGTGGTTTGATGAGGTTCATTCATATGGGGTTGACGTGGGCTAGTGGTTAAATGACACGGCTCACAAGCCGAAGGTGCTGGGTTCGCGCCCCATGACAGCACCGGCCGTTACCCAGGGGAAGCAAACCCTTATAAAATGAAGCTGAAAGCAGACTCTTTGCATAAAATATATGACGAAGTCGGATGTACTGGGCCGACAGGCGAAAATTAAAAACAGTGCAACTCACGCCGCCTTGGGGAATAGATAAATAAGGCGAGCGTAACAAATCAAAAACCAAAAAAATGTTAATGTACAAAAATTCCAAGCGTCCAATATTCATTTGTTTAAACTTTTTGATATCTGTTATTCTCAAGGAATATACGGTGCGGGTGTGTGTGTTTGTGTGTGTGTGTGTGAGAGAGAGAGAGAGAGAGAGAGAGAGAGAGAGAGCGTTCAACTGCAGCGTTGTGGTCAGGAATGGTGCACAAACACAGTACTTTAGCCAATTCAGAAAATGTAACACGCCTATGGCATAGTGAACATAATTGAGGTCAGGACTGTTTGTTGGTTAAATGGTTGATGATATAACAGAAGTTGAGGAGAAACATCGCGTGCCTTTCTTCTAGTGCGGACTACGTCATTCAAAATCCCGCGAACATAGACGGTTGAAACAGAAAGTGGACATAGACATGTTCATTCCATTTCGTTAACTAATAACCATTTTGTCATTAATTTCAATTGGATCATTTTGTTTCCTCCGTCGTACCGCCCTTCCCCCTTCCAATATGAAATATGCCTGCTTACTGCCGGGGAGACTGGATCGTGCCGAGATCCATTGGGTACTACCTTGTTACTCTTCACTGGTGCGTAAATTAAAATTGTTACTTGACTAAATCAAATGTTCTTTTAGATATTTGTAAAATTGTCGCTGTGGTCGAGCGGTAAAACACTCGCCTCTCAAATGGATGAACTGAAACGGCGTAGGTTCGAGCCCTGCAGGTTTTAAGCGACCCCTAGTCTCAAAGGAGGTGAGACCAGAGTTCCTGTATCCTGAATTACCTCCAGTCGTCTTGACTTATGTCTTGCCACTGGCCCAAGGTAGCTCAGGACCAGAGAGTGAGGTTGATGACCAGCGAAGCCTCCTGCTCACTATAATCAAAATACGGCGCGTTACATTATCAAGACAAAACTGCCTGAAGATGTCGTCATTATCACTTGCTATGGGTAACTAGCATATAAACTTATAAAAGTCTAAATGTCTTATTAAATTATTCATTTTGTTTCAGTAACACGTATCACATGTTGTTCGTGCATTGACTTGAGTAAAAGAATTTGAAGTGACTTAATACAGGTTTATAAGATAATCAACAGAAAGGATAAATTAGACAATAACAAGTCTTTTTTTCTTCAAAATACATCCGACTACAAGAGGGCATGCAACAAATTAATTTTTAAAAAGTCCAGATTAGGTGCCAGGAAATTTATTTTAGTCATAGAGTATTGAAAGCTTGGAATGCATTACTACATTAAATGGTGAAGTCATGGTCAATTAATGATTCAAGAATTGATTGGATGCATACTTATTGTTAGATCAAGTTAATGTAAAGAAACTGGTTGTATACAGACTCTGCAGAGTCTTCTAAACCAGTATAAAGACATATAGTTGGTTAGGTTAACATACAAGTGCGGGAAAAGCAAAGAAAATTAACCGTTTGTTTCAAATCACCTCTACTCCTTGTCACCGAAGATGGATATTTGGCTTACGATGAGAAAAGTCGAGGCAGCGAGGGAAAGAAACGGCAAGCTTACTTCAAAATAAAATAACTGACAAATAGTAGAATGAATTCTTTAACATTATCCGCAACAACTGAAGCTGATATTCCCCTTGGCTGCAGTGAATCGTTTTAAGCTATGATTAGATATACAATTAGGGATCAAGATGCTGAGCAGCGCATGAGCTGCAGTGGTCCGCGACCCATAGCTGACTGCTAGCGTCAGGGCCAGCGAACCAGAGCTGCCAAGACCCTTTTACACCTCCAAGCGGTTATCCTGGATAACAGGCTGCAGCAGAGCAGACTGGCTAAGGAGAAGGGATCGAAGAGGGAATGCTAATCCGGTACTCAAAAAATGCTTGCTGAAGTCGGATGTGTTGGACCGAAAGGTGCAAATATCTCAGTCAAGCTGTAAACTACGACACAACGCATTTCGTTCTCTGGACTACATTCTGCTACTTTAGCCCTTTCAGGGTTTGGTAGTGGGAGATTGAGAACGAAGAAGAAGAAGAAGATGTACAATTATGGCTCTAAAGGAATAGTATTACCAGGATTTGGGAATCCAGTTGAAAGCCGAAAAAAAACAATATTTTCGCCTTTGTCGTTCTTTCTTTCTTCCGTTCTCTTACCTATTAAGTTATTTATATTTAGAATTTAAAATTCACCGGCAAAATTCAAAATTATGTTAAAAATCTACCCAATCTATTACGAGATCCTCGCCCGTGCTACGGAGCTCGTGCATTGTGTTGAGATTTTCATAACAATATGGAGAAGAACAAAGCACTGATGTGTTAAACCGTGTGGAAGGACGTTGATTCTTCGACTAGACTAAACTGACTTATGTGTTAAATCGTGTGGAAGGACGTTGATTCTTCGACTAGACTAAACTGACTTATGTGTTAAACTGTGTGGAAGGACGTTGATTCTTCGACTAGACTAAACTGACTTATGTGTTAAATCGTGTGGAAGGACGTTGATTCTTCGACTAGACTAAACTGAACTAAAGTTATTAGATATGCCTATCTGAGAGTGAGAGTGAGAGTGACAGAGAGAGATAAAGAGAGAGAGAGAGAGCGAGACATGTTGACCCAGTTTTGTTTCTTAATGCTGACAGGTTAAATGCCCACGCGGAAGTGACAGAGAAAACAAGAGAACGCATACGGCACGTGCCAGCTGGTACGACGTTTAAAATCGTATTTCGCGGCGAATATTGGTCTTCTATGTCTGATTGGTCAATGGCTTGCGCGAGTCAGGCATATCTAGGCACGTGACTCACACAAAGGCAATACGATACTGTGAATGCATTCTTAAATAGCATGCCCCCCATATGTGTCACAACGACTGGCATGGGTGATTATTTCGTCCACGGAATGACGTTATATGTTTAATTGTTCTTTGTTAGCTCTGGTACTAAATATATACCATCGTATTACTAGTACGTTGACGGCTTCTTAATACATCAGCAGAATCTGGTTGACCAGTCTTGAGACTGGTTGTAAGATTGTCTGAGTATGTCTCTCCGTTTGACCATATCCTGTAGTTGATCAGTGCTAAGACTGGTTGTAAAGTTGCCTTTGTATATCTCTCAATTTTACCCGATCCTGAACATCTATCTCTCTCTTCATTTCAGCATAGGTTCGAACTCTGTATGCCTGAGATAAAAAGTTGAATCTCCATCGCCTCCACCCTCTTTTCTTCTTGATGATGTCTTCTGTAATAAATGTTCAGGTCTCTCATTGTGGCTTAACCAACTCATAATTTGCTTTTGTATCATTTCAATATGTATCATTATGCGACTACTTCAGTGTGAGCATTGTCATTGCATCTTCCCTGTGTCCAACTCACTCTTTCCATTCAACGGTAGCACCACACGTCAAATTCCTCCAGACCTCCCTCATCTCTCTCCACCAGTCTATGGCTCAGTCCCACAAAGTGCAGTTGGACATATATAAGTGGCGATTATTATATTCCCCGTGTAGTATCCTTCAGAAAGCAATCATAACAGATACATTGGGTGCAGATTCAAGGGCCAACTACGCCAAAAAAATGAACACCAGAAATAACAGAAGCAGTGAAGATTTCCAAGTATGAAGCACACACTTTGTCCCGGTCAAGAAACCGCTTCATTACCTGAGCTCTGACAGGTTCAGGGCAAAAGCGAAAAGAAGAAAGATATATACACTTATATAACCAAAATGCCGCTGTTGTTGAAATGAGCGAGCCATCGTGAGATTAATGATAAATCCATAACAAACGGCAAGTAACAAAAATAATGTGGACTACTTTCTCTAGCGATATGGTGCGTAGACAGACGGTATAAATCGACAATTACAATGTTAAGAGCGATGGGTACCTGTTTCTAGCTTACGTAATGATCTGATTTTTTTTGGTTATGGACACCATCTGCAGTTTCTAGTAGGTCTTCATTGCTGTCCACGGTATTAACAACAGTCTTCTGTAAAACCAAGTTGTGACTAATCGCCACTGAAAGTAACAGTAAAGATATGTCCAATAGTAGTAATAAGACTATTGTGGGAAAATAAAGTTAAGAGAGACTTTAGAATACGAAGCTACTACTCGTGTGAGACAGAGTGTCCAGTTCCTTTTAATTTAATACATAGACATATATATCATACAAAACATAAATACACAGATCATAAAATCATACATAACATATACCATACATATTATACATAACATTGATATACAGACAGACATGATGTATACAGACAAACCATACGTATAGATAGACATACATACACACAGACAGACATATTGACATACAAAAAAACGATACATACAATATAAACTATAGACAGGAAGACATATATACCAAACATAACAGACTGACATTTTAGATACAGACAGACTAACAGACAGACAAACCATACATACCAGATATAATCAACAGACCATACACACACAGACAGACATAGACAAGTACATGCATCTACTTTTGCATCTTGCTTTTCAATGTTTACATTCGAAAGAAAGACGGACATGTAGAGAGAGAGAGCGGGACAGAGATATATAGATAGATAGAGAGAGAGAGAGAGAGAGACGGAGTGAGAGAGAGAGTGAGAGTAAGAATTTGAACCTTTGTTGAATGTTGACAAGATAAGAAAAGATAGAAAGAAAGGGAACAAGTTTACGGCACGTGCCAGCTGGCACGCTTTTCAAATTCGTATTTCGTGGATATTGGCCCTCGGTGTCTGATTGGTCAGTGTCTCGTGTCAGACACGCGCATGTAGGCACGTGCTGCAGACAAAGGTTGTGCGATACTGTCAGAGCATTCATGTTGTCATCATCATCACGTGCCATGTCGACTAGCGTGGATGGTGGCGGAATTCAATAATGTCCCGTACTACGCCCCGGTAATTGGAATGATGAAAGATAACACTGTAACCTGCCAGGAGACTTGTGTAATGTGATGTGCCGACTACACCATCATTGTAAAAATTATTATCCACTAGAAATATGAGGTAAACACTGGTAGAAGATGAGCGGCTAGATCAATTCATTCCTGTCTATGGTGCTGTCAATTAAAGTTGTCATTCTAGTACTTGGCTGCGAAATAAAAGCTTGTGAAAAGAAGTTAAACTCATTCTCTCTCTCTCTCTCTCTCTCTCTCTCTATCTATCTATCTGTCTGTCTTTCTTCGTCTTTCTCTCCCCCTCTCGCTCTCTTTTACTATATATTATATATATAATTCTGGTCTTGGCTTTCAGCGTTTGGGCATTGACTAGGCCACCATCTGTGCGAGAATGAATGAATAAACCACCACCCCGGTCACGGAAGGCATGCTTCAAGAGGAGTGAGAAATACATTCCATAGAGGGTTGGAGTAAGTACACAGCCTTGTTTTACTCAATACTTTACTGAGAACTCCTCTGAGGACGCACCGTCAAAGTTTATGGTGTCTTTCATCCCAGTGGGGAGCGACTCGATAACGCCCAGGAGAATAGGTGGACAACCAATCCTCGTGAGCGCTTTGAACAGACCCTCACGACTGACCAATCGAATGCCTGTGAGATCAATGACGACGATATACAATTGTTGCTTTTGTTCTCTGCATTTTTCTTGCAACTGTTGTAACGAGAATATCATATCTGTGGTAGAACTATTCCCACGTAAACTGCATTATAACTCTGGGTAAACCTGGTCTCCTAGGAGCTGGAGTCTGCGCAGAACAATTCTGGCAAGTATATTCCCAACGGTACACAGAAGCGAAATTCCTCTGTAGTTGTTACTGTTACTCTGGTCCCCCTTGTTTTTCATAAAGTTCAACCTTCCCTGATAACCTGTTACTACATCGATGGTGTGTGACCTTGGCCTGTCTCTTTACTCTCTGTCTTGGCCTTAGTGAAATAAGTACGTGAGAAGAGACACATAATATAAGAGAGACAGGGAAAGAGATATGTTATCAAACAATCAAAACCGTTGTACCCCCACGTGGGGGAAGGAAGACTAACATCTGATCACGCAACACATACTGATCAGACATGTTAGTCAGAGTCAGGAAAAACGTACTGGACAAGACCCTCACTTTGGCTTCGTCGTAGCCCTTCATGGAATCGGACTGTTTTCATGGCAGCCTAGCTAACAAGGTGAGGGATCGACGTGATCTTGATAGTATTTACCGACACGCAGATGACGCCAAGAATATCACAACCGCCTGGAGGACCTGGTTCCACCTTCAACAGCACGCTTGGGATATGAAGAAAGCTACGACAACCCACCACTTAACGTCTGTTAAGAGTGACCCTACTGAAACTGAAAACTTAACGTTTTTTTTAACTGGTTTAAAAGACTCATCAGAGTCTGTATACAACCAGTTACATTTGCATTACCCTGCTCTAAAAGCTATGCGCATCCAATCTATTCTTAAGACAACGGAGGTAATGTTTCTACCTGCGCCCGGGGAGCCCCCGTCACGAACCAAACGTCACTGTAGAGGGGTAACACCTTAAAAAAGTTCATAGCTTTACCTACCTTGGCAGTACCCTCACCAGAGAAGGACATGTTGGCTCTGATGTCCATATCAGGATTTCCAAGGCGAGTGCTGGTTTCTGAAGACTACGGGAAAATTGTTTGGACCGGCTGGGAATCAGTGTTGCCACCAAGATTAGTGTGTATCGTGCTGTTGTGTCAATCACTCTTATGTACGTATACTTCTTCTTTTTCTTCTTCTTCTTCTTCGTACGCTGTCAAACGTCAACCTGTATTTGTTCGAAGAAAGCAGTGGTCATCCTGAGGCTGTCGACACTGCCATAGAGCTTGTCTAGTGTTGCTACTGGTGATGGCCACATGTGCTTTCTCTGGTCCTCGTATGTCGGGCAGATTTGCAGCAGACGTTCAGCGGTCATTTTCCCGGTACCACGAGTGCATTCGTTAGTGCCACCTATCTTCAGTTTATTGAATAGATGGTACCTCAGTCTGTTGTGGCCTGTGTGGAGTCTGAAGACCATGACCTGCTCTCTTCTGTTCAACTGGTAATAGGCATTGTTTTTTGTGTAGCCAGTATGTTCTGTTTCCCATTAGGCCATGTATCTGGCCCTAATAAGCCTTTTGGACTTTTCGTAGGTCACACTAGAATCTGGTTGTGGTAGTCTTGCACCTTCTTTTGCCAGTCTGTCTGCCTCCTCGTTGCCTTGGATGTTACAGTGGGATGGAACCCACTGTACAACTACTCTTTTTGGTGCGAACTGCTGGCATAGATGACAGAGTACTGCTCTTAAATCATAACGTTCAGTATTTTTTTGGCTTTTTAGTGCTGTGACGACGGCCAGGGCATCTGTAAACAGGACTATCTGGCTTTCATTGCTTTCGCCTGTCAGCATTGCTTCTACCGCAGCCCTCAGTGCCTCTGCTTCCGCTCTGAAATTGCTTGAGAATTTTCCAGTTGCCACTGACATTGTTATTTTTCTACCATTTGGTAGGCTCAGGGATACCCCTGCCCCTCCGTTCTGTGTTGTGTGTGTTACAGAACCGTCGGTGTATGTATGGGTCCATTACATGCTTGGGTAGTTTTCCGTTATGTACCTCAGGGTTATGTCTCTTCTTTCTTTTTCAGTCTGGCTGTTCTTATTTCCAATACCTGGTATATTTTCTACCACCTCCGGAATGATATGCTGCTTCCAGGAAGGTTTGCGTAGTTGCGTAGAGTAGGGATGGGCTTTGGTGTTGTTACGGTGTTCATAGGGTCTTCGCTCATCTTTGCTTTGGCTATTTCTGCAAAGTTTCTCCGCTTTAGTTTCCCATTTCCAAATCTACTGCACGCATACGAACTATGGACAGTCTATAGCAGGCATGTCAGGAAACTTAATTATTTCCATGTAAAAAGTCTCCGCTCATTGTGAGCTTTTAACAACAACAACAACCTCTACGTGGAGCATAGGTCTCCAAACATGCGCACCAAATCATCAAATGTCGACATGCCCATATTCATTAACGTTTTAGTAGCTGACATTTTCTACAGGATGGGACAGCTTGCCCCATGCCATACCACCCCCCCCCCGCCCTCCTTAATTCCCTGTTACGACATACAGGATTGGCTACAGCAGGACTACTCTGTGCTCCCTCTATCGTTCATTTATATAGTGAGAGAGAGGGAGAGAGAGACGTAGAATGACAGAGAGAAAGACAGAGAGAGAGACAGAGAGAGAGAGAGAGAGTTAGACCTCTTTTCCACAAGGTTTTTAATTAACGTGACATGTCCGTTTCAGTGGACTTCTATTTATTTTAACCAAATTCCCCAAAGCTTTGGGAGCCGACATCGTGTACACATTTAACTAGTACGGCCTGTTAATCTTTAAAAATGATACTCCTGTAGTTCCCCCCAAAATGACACTCCTGTAGTTCCCCCCAAAATGGCACTCCTGTAGTTCCCCCCAAAATGGCACTCCTGTAGTTCCCCCAAAAATGGCACTCCTGTAGTTTCCCCAAAAATGACACTCCTGTAGTTCCCCCAAAAATGACACTCATGTAGTTCCCACAAAAATGGCACTCCTGAAGTTCCCCCAAAAATGACACTCCTCTCCTGTAGTTCCCCAAAAATGGCACTCCTGTAATTCCCCCAAAGATGACACTCCTGTAGCTACCCCAAAAATGGCACTCCTGTAGTTCCCCCCAAAATGGCACTCCTGTAGTTCCCCCAAAGATGACACTCCTGTAGTTCCCCCCTAAAATGGCACCCCTGTAGTTCCCCCAAAAAATTGAACTCCTGTAGTCCTCCCAAAAATGGCACTCCTGTAGTTCCCACCAAAATGACATTCCTGTAGTTCCCCAAAACGAAACGACAGGTAAGCTCGTACCCAACAAACGGAGCTTACAATTTTCATTTCCTGGTTTAAACTTCACAAGCGAGCGGAAGTGCGTTGACAGAGAGAAAGGTCGATCACATATGGCACGGACCACCTGGCAAGACTTTCAAACTTGTGTTTCTCCCCAGTCTTCACACGTACTAGGCTCCTGTGTCTGATTGGCCAATGGCTCCTGCCAGACACGTGTCACGCGTGGTAAGACAATAGAAGTGTCATACCGACTGGCCTAGGTGGACCATGGATAATCATAACTGATCTTGCGTTACTGTTGTGTCTGATTTCTGTTTGTGGAATCAATACGCTAAGTAGCGCATAGCTGACTGTTAGCATCAGGATCAGCGACCCATAGCTGACTGCTAGCATCAGGGTCAGCGACCTATCGCTGACTGCTAGCATCAGGGTCAGCGAACCAGAGCTGCAAGACCCTGCTACACCTCCACGTGGTGATCCTGGATAACAGGGATAACAGGCTGCAGCAGGGCAGACTGGCTATGGAAAATGGATCGAAGAGTGAAGGCTAACCCGGTACTAAAAAAATGCCTGATGAAGTCGGACGTGTTTGACCAAAAGGTGCAAATATCGCAGTTAAATTGTAAAGTACGACACAAGGAATTCCGTTCTCCTAACTACATCCTGCTAGTTGCAAAACCCTTTCCAGATCTTGATATAGGGAGATTGAGAACAAACAAAGAAGAAGAAGAAGATTTCTGATTGTTGTGCTTCTTCAGTTAGCTTGAACATATAATGTCTATATCTGCAATAATGTCTCTTGTCTTTACCGTCTTTTATAATTTAGATAACCGTTTCTCTTCCAATGTTGTTTATGTTGACTAGTGGGCTTTCTTCAGTATTTCATATTCGAAACAGTTTTCGATTTTGTTACCCCATATCTGTTGAGTAAGTCTGCTGTTGGCCTAATTCCATTCTTGTATAAATAAATGCAGGTCGTCTTCAGTTGTTGGATCTGTGCCATACAGGGTATCTATGGTTGACAGAGGCACTTGCAAACATCTCTTTGTGAACGCATGCGCTTTGAACTTAATGAGAAGGTGTTTCGTCGGGGTGAAGACAATGTCTGAACATGGACAGACCCTAAGGGTTGATGCAGTTTAAATGGCTATTGACGAGTGTTCCGAAATGAAAGATGAGACTTTATTCTCTTCTGTGTAGTCTGTTTGATCCATTCGTAATATAAGGGAAGGAGATTCCAGAGCTAAGATATGCAGATGACACAGTCATGCTGTCAAACAGCGTCAAGGGCTTGCAGCAACTGCTGCATGTCCGTCCATCAGTGAAGCTCATGACCTCTTCCTAAACGTTAAGAACATTATGTTCCCTGACAAACTAGGATAGCAACACCAGATGGTTATTAATAATGAAAACATTGAACATGTTACACATTGTGAATACCTTGGCTAGACGTTATCCAACGTTCACATGGTGATGCAGATGCTAAACAACATGAACAATTTGTTGCATATACTAACAAGCAACTGAAACTGAAGATTCTGTCAACAGGCATATTCCCTTTGCCAATGCACAAGTGCAAGACATGGATTATGACATAGACAGCAAGGAAGAGAATTGGAGCATTCGAAACAAAATGTTACATAAGAATCCAAAACATTCCTTGGATAAAGAAAGTGACAAATAAAACCATCCTAGAAAACCTGAATATAGAAAAAAACTGGCTCATTAACAATGTTATGTTTCGGAAATTGAATGTTTACGGCAATGTCAAACTTCATGACGCACTGGACAGAACGGTCCTGGGAGGCATGGTACCTGGAAGGTGAAGAAGGTGTTGACCAAGGCGAAGGTGGATACAAGATATCAAGGATATTCTAAACATGAACATCAGGCAGGTAGATTGACTGCAGACCGAGATTCATATCTGCTGGCTGTGATGAGAGTGACTGTCTACAAAGACATGCTACATGATGATGATGATAATGTAGTCTGTTTATGTTATCATTACTATTTGGCTGTGCCATTTCGTTAATTACAGTGCGATCTGATCTTCCACCTGTGCAGTAAGATTTACCTGATATATTACCTAAGGACTTGTTTAACTGTGTAGTTACTGAAGTTGCAAGACTAGTTTTTTTTTAAATGTCTGTCTGTCAGCCATCTAGTTTCCTGGTATCTCGATATGTCCACGAATCAGACATCAGACGTGACAGTTTCCCTGACTTCAGTGATTTATTTGCTCGTTTTGCATGTATCTGAAATATAACATGCTGTGTACCGAGATTAGTGTTCAAGTTTCTCAGTTACCACCTTTATTGCCTGGATTTCTACATCATAATTATGACATCATTTTGGTACTTTGACTATCCCTAATGTTGTTTTGGGTAGTCTATGTATATTCCCACTTCTCCATTTCTTGCTGCATTTTGTGCTGACTCATTTGTACATACTCTGACCCAGAAGTCCTGTGGGAATTCTTCATCCAGGGATCTGAGAATAACTACCCTACATTGCACACTGTTTTGTTAATCCTTGTTTGACATCTTCTTCACTTTTGTTTGTATATGTACTGGCAGTCCATATTCTTGTACCAAGGGATTTGTTCTGGCACGGACTTAAGCAGGATGTCGTTTTCAGGTCGATCTTTAGTCCATCTACGAAGTTGTTTGACCTGGTGCATAACACTGCTTATTTTCAGTCGTCCCATTGCTGTCTTTCATTGGCTGTCACGGCATACAGCGATACTTTTCTGCTTTTGTAAGTAATCATTTCTGCTGTTTTGTTTCCGCTTTCTCTATGTCCTACCATATCGTTTGGTGTCACAGCATGATATACAAATCCTCGTTTCATTATAACTCGGACGAAATATAACTTCCTCTTTCTGGTATGTTTAAAAGTCTATGTGGTGGACATTGGTCTCCATCACTCTTTCTAGTATGTTTAACAAACTATTTGCAGAAATTGGTCTCCATCAATCTTTCTAGTATGCTTAACAAACTATTTGCAGAAATTGGTCTCCATCAATCTTTCTAGTATGTTTAACAAACTATTTGCAGAAATTGGTCTCCATCAATCTTTCTTGTATGTTTAACAAACTATTTGCAGAAATTGGTCTCCATCAATCTTTCTAGTTTGTTTAACAAACTATTTGCAGAGATTGGTCTCCATCAATCTTTCTGGTATGTGTAACAAACTATTTGCAGAAATTGGTCTCCATCAATCTTTCTAGTATGCTTAACAAACTATTTGCAGAAATTGGTCTCCATCAATCTTTCTGGTATGCTTAACAAACTATTTCCAGAAATGGGTCTCCATCAATCTTTCTAGTTTGTTTAACAAACTATTTGCAGAGATTGGTCTCCATCAATCTTTCTAGTATGTGTAACAAACTATTTGCAGAAATTGGTCTCCATCAATCTTTCTAGTATGCTTAACAAACTATTTGCAGAAATTGGTCTCCATCAATCTTTCTGGTATGCTTAACAAACTATTTCCAGAAATGGGTCTCCATCAATCTTTCTAGTTTGTTTAACAAACTATTTGCAGAGATTGGTCTCCATCAATCTTTCTAGTATGTGTAACAAACTATTTGCAGAAATTGGTCTCCATCAATCTTTCTAGTATGCTTAACAAACTATTTGCAGAAATTGGTCTCCATCAATCTTTCTAGTATGTGTAACAAACTATTTGCAGAAATTGGTCTCCATCAATCTTTCTAGTATGCTTAACAAACTATTTGCAGAAATTGGTCTCCATCAATCTTTATAGTATGTTTAACAAACTATTTGCAGAAATTGGTCTCCAACAGCGCACCCTAATTAACCTGTTTATCGTTCACATCAACAACTTTTCTGTAAAATCACATTGAGCCTTGTGTCTAACAGGCAGGGAGAATAAACATCTAAGCTGCACAGTGCGTGACGACTACAGGCGCAAGGAGCTTTTATTTCTCAGCTCAATAAATACTCACAGTGAGCCTCAGCAATAGGAATAAATACGGAATAATAAAATGTCTTAAATAAGTAGGGAGATAATTAGTGTGACAATAATATATAAAAATGACATACAGAGACATAAATAGATCAGATTGGCAAATAGAGATATCAATAGATTCAAATGGTGGATAGAGAGACATAAATAGTTCAGAATGGCAGATAGAGACATAAATAGATACGAATGGAAGACGGAAAGACATAAATGTATAGGAAGACATAAATTGATAAAAAGGGAGATAAAGACATAAATATAGAGACATAAAAAGAAAGACATTGAAAGTGACATAAATACAGATGACAGGCAGAGAGACAAATAGATACAAATGACAGAGACAATAGATCAGAATGGTAGATAGAGACATACGTAGATAAGAATGACAAATAGAAACATAAATAAAGTGACATATAAAGAGAGACAATGAGAGACATAAATAGAGAGACAGGCCTGGGTGCTGAAGATGGAGACCCTGGGTTGCCCAAACTGCAAAATCACCAGCTCGGCCTCACTGGTGTAATCCAAAGCAAACAATTTGGCTCCATCTCAGCTGCAGGAGATGCTGAAATGAGTTCTTAATTTTGAAACCATCCGCCGTAGGTGCTCTGCCGAGGTTTCCACAAGACAGTAGATTCATTGCCCGCAGATGCTAGCTACTCAAGACATCCGATGATACTCTCATCGTCCCAGGGCTAACCAGCACATCCCGGCACTTGTGGGTTAAAAATCAGAGTTCCTCTTTCCTAGGCGAACTGCCTAACGAACTTCGTTTACCCAGGTTTAGAGTCAGAGTTTACTTTCTCTTAGATCGGCTGCCAACCAAGGCTAATGAGCCTGATGTTCTCGCCCAGTTATACAACCGGGTACTCGGTCGCGCCCCACGACAAGCTCTGTAAGAAACAGGAAGCCCCTCATGAAGGTGCTGCTGGGAACACAAAAATGTAGAAGAGGTCATTGAAACTCCTGCCCGGCAAGCCGAACAGTGAATCCAGCAGCGATCTCTACACCTGGAAAGGAGAAGCTTCCCCTTTCTTTAACGAGCGGAACGTCCAACCCAGACCTAGCTACAATCATACAGTTCATGGGAATTAAATTGACCGTATCTACGTGAATCTTTATTAGTATTTCATACTCGATGTTGTTGAAGATGACCGCCAGTATAGCTTACCTCTTTCCAGTCCAATTCGACAGAGATCAATAATGTGCTAAACGCCCGTTCGACCGAAACTAACACCTAACGCGTTTTGCTCTGTTGCTAAGATATGACGTTTAAAGCTTCGCAAGTCAACATTTCTGGTCCGTTCGCAGTTTTTAATGAAATGTAGTTTCCGACAATTGCTCAACATTATTGATATATGTGTGCTGATTATATTTTAGTTATTCTTTTCATGTGATGATATTTGGACTTCAATTGGCGAGAAATTATTTGATCAGGCCAAACAATAAAATTGATGTAGTATTTCCTTTTCCACATGAATATAATGCTTCATGCTAATTTATAAACTGCGCCATAGTCGACCCTAAGCCCAGATGTGAAAGGAGGAAGGTTGAGCGTTGGGCCAGCTACCCCACCTCGATAAACAAAAACAATTGCTACAAAAACGACAACCAAAACAAATCAAAATCCGTCCCTAAAGGGAAAGGTCCCCTCAGCAGGGCATATGACGCGGCTCATTCAAATGCGAGAAGAAGCTGGACTGCCAACTACCTTTCATTCGACAAGGAAGCCGTCCAGACTCGGCACTTGGAATGTTAGAACCATGTGGGAAGAGGGGAAGACAGCGCAGATAGCAAAGAAAGGGAGCGATATAGCATTAGTATCCTTGGACGGAGTGAGACTAGATGAACTCAGTCAGCAAAGATAACAGGGGAGACTGTGATATATCCAGGACATAAGGAAGAGAAAAACGCACCACACAAGAGGGAGCGGCCTGTATGCTCTAAGCGTATGTCCATACTGCGCTCAAAGAGTAGAGATCAGCCGGATCACGACTGTTGATGGCTATATTTAGAACAAAGTACAAGAAGGTTCAACTAAATATTATTCAGGGACACGCCCCAACAAATGAGATAGTTGAAGAGGTTTTCTACAGCAGATTACAGCAAGAAGTGGAGGAGACAGGGAGGTGACATTACCATACTAATGGTAGATTGCAACGCAAAAAATAAAACAGGACAACGTGGGGTATGGGGAGATCATGGGGTATGGGAAGATCATGGGGAGGGTCAACAATCAAGCTGATTATTCTCTGACCAACCCGTGCCAGAGACAACCGACTGGAAACTAAGATGTGACCCACACAAAAGAAAACAAACAAATGCAGTACTGCTCGAGGCCAAGACCGCTAAGCATAGAAGTAAGCCTACCGGCTGTCATCAACTCGAACAAGAGCTGGCGCCTGTACAAGGATAAGATCACTAGTAGATTACAGGCCGACTAAGAGTCAGAAAAACATCAATAGATTGAGAAACAGATAGAGTGACAAAAGATTGACATATGGAAAAAAAAACATAGATAGAGGAACATATAGAGAGACAAAAGATAGAGCAAATAGACGCTACCAATCTCCTCTCCCTTTGCCGCTTTTCCTTCCCGGACTGAACCGGCAGCGATTGAGGCCGGTTTGACCCATTTCTGCCGTAACTGGGGAATGATCCCATGATCACTCGGATGCGAAGCCAGCTAGCTAACCACTGCGCTACGCGGGTATGAAGTGACAGATAGAAAGACGTAAATAGATAGATGAACATATAGAGCAACAAAAGATAAAGTGTCACATAAAAAGGCGTAAATAAATGCATGCAATGATTTAACCACAAATGGAAGGTAAGAAGAGACATACACAGATCGGAGACAGAGACAGAGTGGAGATAAATAGTCTGGCCTTACTTATTACTGGGTGCGTTACATGTAGATAACCTGATCTTGATTAGAGAGAATGAGAGAGAGTGTGTATATGTCTCAGAGGGTAAGAGAGTGAATGTGTGACAGAGAATGAGAAAGAGATAGAGAGAGAGAGAGAGTGAGAGTGTGTATATGTCTCAGAGAGTGAGAGAGTGAATGTGTGACAGAGAATGAGATAGAGATAGAGAGAGTGAGACTTTGTATATGTATCAGAGAGTGAGAGAGTGAATGTGTGACAGAGAATGAGAAAGAGATAGAGAGAGAGATAGTGAGAGTGTGTATTTGTCTCAGATAGTCAGAGAGTGAATACGTGCCAGAGAATGAGAAAGAGAGAGAGAGAGTGTATATGTCTCAGAGAGTGAATGTGTGCCAGAAAATGAGAAAGAGAGAAAAGAAAGGGGGTGGGGAAGGGGGGGGGGGGGGGGGGGGGTTGAGAATTGAGAGAAAGCACTCGCGAGTAATTGGCCCCAAATTTTCCAATGTGGACAGCTAGGGATAACTGAAAGTAAGAGGGACCTTCAACTGAAAGTAAGAGGGACCTTCAACTGAAAGTAAGAGGGACCTTCAACTGCACGTGCCTGCTCGCACGACTTTTAAAATCGTTTTTCGCGGGACATTTGCTCTTCTGAATCTGATTGGTCAATGGATGCGTGTCATGCGCAACGCAGACAAAAGTAGTGCAAATTCCAAGAAGTACATCATCATTATCATGTGTCTTACCGACCGGTCTAGGCGAACGTGTAGGAGTACATCATCATTATCATGTGGCTTGCCGACCGGTCTACGCAATCGTGTAGGAGTACATCATCATCATGTGTCCTACCGACCGGTCTAGGAGATTGCGTGGGAGTACATCATCATCATCATCATGTGTCTTACCGACCGGTCTAGGCAATCGCATGGGAGTGCATCATCATCACGTGTCTTAACCACCGGCCTAGACAATCGCATAAAAGTACATCATCATCACATGTCCTACTGACTAGTCGACCGCATATCTCTACATCCATGCCGCTATTGATATCAGCATGTCTGTTACTGACGTTTGCTCTCCGAATTAATACTACAATATTTAGTTTATTCCTTTTGTGTCGTTCTCTTTCACTATCAGTGACGTTTAAACTCATTCGCTCCTGAATAATTAAGGTTTTTCTGAATTTTTTTTTACGTTAAAGAACTCATACTGTATAATGATACTAACAATAGTCCGCTCTAGTTAAACTCAAGACCGCCCGGATTAAGAGAGGAGAACTAGAGAACGATTTTAGCTGCCAGGTCGGTTATATGTAAAATATTGTTTCAAGGACTCGTAATACTGAATCCTAAGAAATTTAGAATGGTCACGATATATAACTTATATTATATTTGAGACCTTTTCATTTTCTATAATATCGGATGAAGTTAGGGGAACGTTTCAGGGATGCTGCAATGGATACATTTTTGCCAGACCTTATCAGTGAACGGTTTCGGAATCTCTAGACTGTTCTGTAGAAACTTGGCGCAGCAAGAAAACAAATTGAAGACAACTATACGATATGGTAGAACACAGAGCGACTATGTGAAGTATTAATTACATTTGAAGTTAATTGACTGTTCCTTAGAATAATTTATATAAAATGTTTTAAACTCTCTCCTACCTCGGCAGCACGATTGCACCCGATTGCCGCAGTAACTCCGACATACACAAGCGGATTGGTCTAGCGGCATCGGCGATGAATGATCTCCGCCGTGTGTGGAAGAACAGTAGGCTCTCCATGGGCACTAAACTGAGCATCTACCAGTCGTGGGTGATCCCGGTCCTCGTGAATGGCTCCGAGACCTGGACCCTGAAAAAAGCGACACCTCGAGACTTGAGGCCTTTCATATGCGAAATCAGCGACACATCCTTGGCATTCGTTGGTACGATTTCGTCCGGAATGTAGATATTTCTGCAAAAACACATCTCCCCCACACACCCCCCCCCCCTCCCGTCTCGGTTATCCTGGAACGTCGCCGCATTTCCCTGTTCGGTCATGTTGTCCGACTGGACAGGGAGGTCCCAGCTCACCAGATTCTTCAAAAGACAGTCAACAGTGCTAACGGCCCCCACCCTGCTGGCTGGAAGCGCCGGAGAGGTCGTCCCCGAAACACGTGGCTCCAACATGTAGCAGCCTCCCCATCTGCCTTAGAGGAGGCCTGGCAGCACGCAGTTACAACTGGACATGGTGGTGTTCATCCGATGCAACAGGCCCCAGACGCCTAAGCGAACATTATTATTATTAGTAATGTAAACTGCTATTGATAGCATATATATTAATATAGGGGTAGCCCCTTTCCGTGATGACTGACTAACGGATGATATGACTTGGAGCCGTAAGCAACAAATATATACTTAGCTTTTCATGTTTTCTTTCTCCTTGCGGCGTTGTTGTTTCACTTCTCCGTCTTGCAAGAGCTGCTCTTCGCCAAGCGTGATGTGACCCTTAGGGTACATCTCCACTTCGATCGGCCTGCAGCTTCATCTTCCCAGGATGCTAGATTCTATGTCCAGGCCCTTCATATCACGCTTACAAACATCTTTAAGTTAAACTGTGGTCGGCCGACTGTTCCCTTGCCATTCTCCAACTGTCCAACTGGATATCTTTGAAAATGTGGCCATCTTCCATGCGACGAACATTGCGAAGACATCTTAGTCTTCGTTGTCTAATGAGAGTTGTGCTTGGAAGATCAGCGCGAGAGTGCACCACTGCATTTTTCATTCTGTCCCCTCATGTAGTTACAAGAATCAATTTGCAGACGGCGTAGATAATAATGTATTAAATATATAAGTAGTACTCATCACGGAGGCAGCCACATATTGTAATGAAATGCTAGCAGCGCTCCACTGATTCAAAAAGAAAGCGAGATTCGAAGTAAACACGTCCAAGACAGAGGCCAACAATCGATTCGCTTCCCGCGACCCAGTTTTCCTAGATGGAGAGAAACTGGACGACTTGGACGAGAACATCTAAAGGGGAAGTCTGCTCAAAATGCAGAACGACTTGAGCCCAGAGTTGACAAGACGGCGTCGTGCGGGTTGGACGGATTTTTATTCGATAAAGCCGGCAGTGGACAACATCCACGACCAGAGCCTGCGCACCTCTCTATTCAACTCCACAGCACTACCTGCAACATGCTATGCGGCGGAAACATGGACACGTATGAAGGCGATGGGATCAAAAACTTAGAGAGATGCATGGTTGGCCTCACGCGTCATAACCAGCGCACAAAAGGTATTCATAACTCGGACGTATGTCAATTGTTTCTGGTGGAAGATGCAGTTATGTATGCAGACAACATCGTTGGGGTAAGGGAGAGGCGGGGGCACAGCGATGGAGCACAGCGACAGCAAAATGGTACCTTAGAGACAAGAAACGACCACGGGGACGACCACCAACACGTTGGTCCGACTCCCTTGCATCCCGCAACAACATTTGCGATACCACAGATTCATTATCCACTGGTCCACCGTGGCCCAAGACAGAGACGATTGGACGATAATTTGGGACCCGCAGCGGTGTGACCCTGCTCAAAAACGGATTGTCCAGTATATATTTATCACACCCCGGAGTTCAATAATGTGATAGTGGTGAGAGGTGGAATGACAACATGATGGTGTTGAATATAGAAAGAGAAAGAGAGAAATATATATATATATTTAAGATAAGTTAGGCATAACTTTGACCCCGTTTTTTCCAACAGTGACACGTAAGAACCGCTGAGGGGAGTTGACAGAGGGAGAGAGCGAACACGAGCCAAAACGTACCAGCTGGTGCTTCATTTCAAAATCGTATTTCCCGCCAGGGTTCTTCCGATATCAGTCTCCCGCGTCTGATAGGTCAATGACTTGTGTCAACACGTGCGTCTAGGCACGCGACTCAGACAAAGGTAGTGGATACCGTGCGGCTACCCCATTACTTAGAAACTATTTTTAAAAAAATTAACAATCCCCCCCCCCCCCCACCCTCTCAACAAAAAAACTGCCGTCTAAGATGAAGTGTTACAGACTTTGTTGTTCTCAACAACATCTAGTATGAGGTTAAGGAAGATAGTTCCCGTCCTCTCTGCTTTAACCACGAATCGTAGATCAGGTAGATCAGACATAGACCATTTACAGCTAGGTTGACTGGAGCATGCCAGTATCGGTAGTTAAACCTCTTGTCTTTACCGTGAAAAATAGTGCTCTACCACTAGAATAATGAGATAACCGGAAAATGTGAGCCACAAGAAAGCGATTCATCTGCGATCAACGATGACGAAGATAATGATATAATCCCTTTATTTACAGGTGCCCTGTCCGTGGTTACTGAACGAAAAAGCCAGAAAAATGCATAACTTAGTGACTCAAGAGCAGTACTCTGTCAGCTATGCCAGCAGTTCACACCCAAAAGTGTAGTGGTACAGTGGGTTCCATCCCACAGTCTGGCAAACAGTCTGGCAAAAGTAGGTGCAAGGTTACCAAAACCAGATTCTAGTGTGATCTACGAAGAGTCCAAAAGATCTATTAGGTCCAGATACATGGCCAAATGGGAAACAGAACATACTGGCTACACACAAAAAATGATGCTTATTACCAGCTGAATAGAAGAGAGCGGGTCGTGGTCTTCAGATTGAGGTACTATCTATTCAATAAACTAAAGATAAGGTGCTACTGATAAATAAACCTGTGGTACTTTGAAAATGGCCCCGAACATTTGCTGCAAAATTTCCGGACATACGAGGACCAGAGAAAGTACATGTGGCCATCACCAGTGGCAACACTAGACAAGCTCTATGGCAGTGTCGACAGCCTCAGGATGACCGCTGCTTTCTTCGAACAAATTCAAGTTGACGTCTTACAGCGTACGAAAAAGAGGATATAATCCCTGTTAGCTGGTTGCTTTCAACAGCCCAGTGCCTCCCGGACAAAAGTATGTACATGTGCCCTAATTCACCCCAAACAGAGTTCCCTGGGTGACGATCATAAGTATTTACCAGATGATGACCGTAGCGGGACATTCCATTTCAGGTTACGGGGAGGACAGGTCGATATAATGTTATTGTAAATAAATAAGTAAAAACTTAATGATATACGCGTAGAATAGATGATTACATTCAGTTTTGCAACCAATCTTCTGGAAGAATGTAGGGCCCTAAAAATAAGCAGAAGATTTCTTGGCGGCCTGCCAGATTGATCTGCCTGATTGAAATAATTAGGCGACCAAATACTACAATTTTAATTATTGAGGTGGCGAGAATATAACAATGTCGACAAAAATGGCGCTGAAAACGTACACGCCACTTACCTTTGATGCGCCGACGCCACATGAACTTGCACGTGCTCGAATCAAGCATATGCCTGCGCCATTTTTGCTCTGCTCATTTACAGTTTGATGATTAAATCCAGGTTTAGTGGTAAACACGCTTCAGGGGCGATGTTTGATGATTTTCCCCCGATACTATAAAAAATGGACTATTCTGTGACGTCCCTAAACCAAAATCATGTGCTAAAAATATATATAAATAACTGTTTTGAGTGAATTAAGGGACACGTAAACACAAGTATTTTTTCCAAGTTGGAGTTAGTGCACAGTCGTTTGTCTTAGAGACATTATGATATGGAAGGGTCGGTACGTATCCATATGTATGTATGTGTGTGCGTGCGTGTGTCTGTGTGTGTGCATGCATGTATAAATGCATGTATGTATATATGTATGTATGTGTGTGTGTGTGTTCGTGCCTGTCTCTATGTGTGTGTGTGTCTCTGTGTGTGTGTATGTGTTTGTCTCTGGGAATGAAGTTGATAAAGACTTCAGTATACTTAACCACAGCTTATTTGAGACATGATGACCAGTTCCTTTCCTCGCTAACTTTTATTTCCCTAGTCGAATGTCAGGTACACATTTACAGCTGGGACGACTGGATCGTGGCGGCCGTGGGAGTTGAGCCCCATACCTTTGCAGTGAGAGTCGAGTGCTCTGCCACTGCACTTATGAGAAGCTATTTTGTTTATGTAGGGGACAAACTAAAAAGCCCACAGTGCATGTCATAAAGGGAATTTCGCCTTCATTCCAGGGCCCTATAAATCTTCTCAGTGGACCTCAGCAAAAACGCTGTAGCGCTTTTTTATGTTTTTTTTATATAAACATTTTTTTACATTAAAAAATAGTTTTTGTACGGACATGAAGCGGAGAGTAGGGCACGCGCCAGCTGGAACTATTTTTGAATTCGAATTTTGCGCACAGTATTCGCGAGACATTATACTCTCGCGTTTGATTGGCTAGTGGCTCGTGCCCGGCACGTGTCGCCTGTCACACAAAGCGGACAAAAGGAAGTACCGTACTATACTTAATGTAAGGGGCGAGACCTAATTTATGCGGGACTGATAATAAAATGTGCGGTACAATTTCTTTTTGTACGCTAGCGTTCACCTGTTCGGTAAACACATGTCAAAATCGGTGCGTGCCACCTGGGAAGCATACCCGGTTCAACCCTGGCCATGTTATAATGGTATTGTTCCAAGCTGGCCCTACAAAGTTACGGTGCATTTGATTTTGTCCCCTATACTTGATAAAGTGGACGAGTCCGCTTGACTACAGTGCGATGTATGGCTTCTTAGCACGTTCGCAACTATTTGGATTACCGTGTTAATCCTCGCCTCGTTGGTTAGTCTGGTGTAATAATAGTGGTCCATCGCATGCGAAGGTTGCGACAGTATTATACATGTGCTGCTAGATGTGATCCCATATGACTGTAAAGTCCATTCATGGCCCGGTTGACTCTACAGCACCTGGGACTCATGTATCAGGAGTCAGCTGTTGGTTGTTGTTGTTGTTATTGTGAATGCCCACAAAGAGTAATTTTATTATTTTGTTCTCTTTGAAAAGGGCGTTAAGTGTCAGGTTGGAGTAGCTGTCATTACATTCCGAGCGTGCTGATGAAAGTGGACTACGGTTCCTGACTTTTGTGCAGTAAGTGGCTTCATCTGCGTGACACGATATCACTACGCTCTTGTGTCGATTTCCCACCTTGTTGGCCCGCCTGAAACATCCTGCTTCCAGGGAGAGATACATGATCAGTATGTTTCACATGACCAGGTCTAAAATTGTCCGCCCAGTATGTTTCACATGACCAGGTCTAAAATTGTCCGCCCAGTATGTTTCACATGACCAGGTCTAAAATTGTCCGCCCAGTATGTTTCACCTGACCCTGTCTAAAATTGTCCGCCCCGTATGTTTCACATTACCAGGTCTAAAATTGTCCGCTCAGTATGTGTCACCTGACCCTTTCTAAAATTGTCCGTCCAGTATGTTTCACCTGACGTTGACTAACGTTGTCTGACCAGTATGTTTTACCTGACCCTGACTAACGTTGTCTGACCAGTATGTTTCACCTGACCCTGACTAACGTTGTCTGACCAGTATGTTTCACCTGACCCTGACTAACGTTGTCTGACCAGTGTGTTTCACCTGACGTTGACTAACGTTGTCTGACCAGTATATTTCACCTGACGCTGACTAACGTTGTCTGACCAGTATGTTTCACCTGACCCTGACTAACGTTGTCTGACCAGTATGTTTCACCTGACCCTGACTAACGTTGTCTGACCAGTATGTTTCACCTGACCCTGACTAACGTTGTCTGACCAGTATGTTTCACCTGACCCTGACTAACGTTGTCTGACCAGTATGTTTCACCTGACCAGGCGTTAGTCTTTTCTCCCCACCAAGCAGTATAGAATCTGGACTATGCCGATGTTGGTACAGATAACCGCTAAAATGTTATTGTGTAAAGTCTTGCTACAGGACGTTTCCCCTACATCGACTCGGGGATTAATGTCAACAGCAATGACTTCACTAAATCCAATAGTTATCGATACTAGCGTCTTAATTCACCCCAAACAAAAGACATACCCATTTATAGCACCACATTTGAGGTGGTGACATCACAGCATAGTCCATTTTTCCACTGTTGAGTTTGTCAAACATTTTGCGAGAATTTCTGCCGTCTTAGCAATGAATATATTGAATCTGTCAACGTTGGTCAGTGATAAGGAGATTAGCATCCATTTTCTTCAGACGATAACCATGTTATATAACCCTAAACCTAACCATAACCCTAAACCCAACCCTAACTAAACGCTAAGCCAAACCATAACTAAAACCCTAAACTGAACCATAACCCTAAACCTAACCATAACCCTAAGCCTAACCATAAGCCTAAACCTTACTACAACCCTTAACCTACCCCGAACCCTAAGCCTAACCATAACTCTAAACCTAACCATAACTATAAGCCTAACGATAACCCTTAACCTAACCATAACCATAAGCCTAAACACAAACCTCATCCTAACCCTAACCCTAACCATAACCCTAACCATAACCCTAAACATAACCATAACCCTAAACATAACCATAACCCTAAACATAACCATAACCCTCAACCTAACCAAAACACTAAACATAACCCTAAACTTAACCATAACCCTAAACATAACCCTAAACCTAACCAAAACCCTAACCATAACCTCAACCATAACCCTAAACCTAAGCCTAACGATAACGCTTAACCTAACCATAACCCTAAGCCTAAACATAACCCTCAATCTAACCATAACCCTAACCATAACCCTAACCATAACCCTAAACATAACCCTAACCCTAAATCTAACCATAACCCTCAACCTAACCATAACCCTAAACATAACCCTAAACCTAACCATAACCCTAAACATAACCCTAAACCTAACCATAACCATAACCATAACCCTAAACCTAACCATAACCCTAACCATAACCCTAAACCAGACCATAACCCTAACCCTAAACATAACCGTAACCCTTCCCAAAACTGAATATAACCATTATTTCTTCACTTATGTCTATTTCTAAGTCTTTACTTAATTTATTTTAAATAAATTATGTCGACCCAGTCCTCCCATTAGCTCGTTACGTACGATGGGAACACAAGGAATTCTGTCTGGGTTTGAATTAAGACGTAAGTACCATTATCCGCATTTAAATGGAGTATTGAGAATACCTAAACTAAGTTTAGATCCTAGCTAGGTGAATATACCATTTGAAACTTGGTGCATGGTTTCCAAAAGGAGGTTGTAGCTCTGTCAGTCATTGACACAACAGACCAATCGTCAGTTTGTCTGCACTCGATTTGAAAGAATATGTCACAATGGTTGCCCATGGCGACAGCCTCAGCCATGTTTATTCAAATGTGACATCATATGAGTCTACAGTCCGACACTGTGGCTCTTTCCTCGGCGATGTGAGCATCGTGCGTGATGGTAGTGGTCGTCAGGCTTGGAACTTCTTAGTAAGCTCTGCCAAACATGTGACGTCAGTAAAAAAAACTGTTCAGAAATACGAGGCGTGTTCAAATGAAACCGGACCGAACAGCACTAAGTGAACATACGTACGATGCGCATGATCACGTCACATCTGGTGTAAACAGCACATAACAACCGCCAAGTTTGCAAATTTTCATTATCATCTGTCTCATAGTTTCCTCAGCAGATCGTTGAAAACATGGCGGGGTGATTCGTAATCTGTCTAGAGTTGATCATGGAACGGTGATTCGGTTTCTAACAGCTCAAGGATGTCGACCAGTTGATATTCATCGCAGAATGCAGACCGTGAATGGTGACAAAAGTATGTCGAAGACAAGTATGGAAAATTGGACAACGATGTTTAAAGAAGGATGTGAGTCAACGAAAGATGTTCCTAGACCAAGTCAGGAGCATATTGTTGCGTCAGAAGCTGCCATCGCCAAAATTGATGCAGCAATTAGGGTGAACCGTCGCCGGAGCTGTATCGCTAGGGACAGTTCAAATAGTGATTAGCAAGAAACTGAAGTATCGGAAGGTGTGTTTACAGTGGGTACCTCGGTTGCTGACCAACCGCCATCAGGTAGAGCGCATGGAAAGGAGTTTCTTCTTCTTCTTCTGCGTTCGTTCTCAATCTCCCACTACCAAACCCTGAAAGGGCTTAAGTAGCAGAATTTAGTCCAGAGAACGGAATGCATTGTGTCGTAGTTTTATAGCTTGGCTGCGATATTTGCACCTTTCGGTCCAACACATTCGACTTCAGCAAGCATTTTTTGAGTACCGGGTTAGCATTCCCTCTTCGATCCCTTCTCCTTGGCCAGTCTGCCCTACTGCAGCCTGTTATCCAGGGTCACCCCGTGGAGCTGTAGAAGGGTCTTGACAGCTATGGTTCGCTGGCCCTGATGCTAGCAGTCATCTATGGGTCGCTGACCACTGCAGCTTATGCGCTGCTCAACATCTTGATCCCGGAAAGGAGTTTGAAACACGAAATACGAACGGGACGGTGATTCGTTGCTTTTGCGCATAGTGGCAGGTGATGAATCGTGGTGCTACCACTTTGAGCCGAACAGCAAAACTGCTAGGGAAGATGTTTCGTTAACTCACGTCGTTCTATAAACATCGTTGTCCAGTTCTTCATTGTTGTTTTGGACACACTTTTGTCAACATACACTGCCTACATTCGGCGATGAATGTTAACTGGTCGATATCTTTCAGCTGTTAGAAACCGAATCACCGCTCACTGATCAACTCTGGATGGATTCCGAATCACCCCCGTATGTTTTCGGTGGTCTGCTGAGGAAACTATGAGTCGTAGAATAATGAAATTTGGCAAACTTGATGGTTGGCATGTGCTGTTTTAAAGTGACGTCATCATCGTAAGTATGTTCAATTGGCTCAGTTTAGTCCGGTTTCATGTGAACACGCCTCGTACTTTAAAAGATTGTGTGTACCATTTTCTCCTCACTCTCTCCTCCCTCTCTCGCTTCTCTGTCCCCCCTCTCTAATCTTTTTCTCCTCTCTCCCTCTCTTTACCCTTCTCTCACCTCTCTCTCCGCCCTGTCTCCTTCTATCTCCCCCTCTCCTTCTCCCTTCTCTCCCTCTCACTCTCCATCTTTCTCCTTCTCTTCATCTCTCACACCTGTCTCTCACACTCTTTCTCTCTCCCACTCTCTTCCACACTCTTCCTTTCTCTCCTAGTCTCGCCCCCTTTCTCTTCCTCTCTCCACCCTGTCTTCCACACTCTTTCTCCCTCTCCCGCTTCCTTTCCCTCTCTCCCCTCTCCCTTTCTGTCTCATTCCACCTCCCTCTCCCATTCTCACCCTCTTTCCTCCCTCTCTCTCCCTCTCTTCCTCTCTATCATCTCTATCATGTTCTTTCTCCACGTCTCTTCCTTCTCTCTCTCCCTCCCTTTCCCCACCTTCAAGCACTTGCCTGTCCTAAGCCCACAATACAACAGATACAGCACATCAAACATACGAACAACATAGCCAGTCCATCAGCCCGACATCATCAAGGACACACATCAAACATACGAACAACATAGCCAGTCCATCAGCCCGACATCATCAAGGACGCACATAAAACATACGAACAACATAGCCAGTCCATAAACCCGACAGTATCAAGGACGCATATCAAACATACGAACAACATAGCCAGTCCTTCAGCCCGACATCATCAAGGACACACATCAAACATACGAACAACATAGCCAGTCCATCAGCCCGACATCATCAAGGACGCACATCAAACATACGAACAACATAGCTAGTTCATCAGCCCGACAGCATCAAGGACTTCAGAGTTGGACACTCCGTCCTGCCATCTGATCCTGAACTGTCTGGGAAGCTCACGTGGAAATTGATGAGTTACCTGACGAGTCTGCCGAAGATTGTCCATGTTTCACACGCGTAAAGAAGGGTTGATTAGCAAGACAGCATGATAGATCATAATGTAGGGGATATCAACCAAAATAAGAACTTCAATATCCCCAAGGTAGAAGAGGAGCAACTAAGAGGGAGAGGATAGAGGAAAAGAGAGAGAGAGAGAGATAGTGGGGGAAGAGAGAGAGAGAGAGGCAAGACGGAAAGAGGGAAAGAGAGGGACAGAGGAAAAGAGAGAGAGAGAGAGATAGCTTATGTGCTGTATCTGAGATCACGTGGAACGGACTTCCCCCACGGGTTAACTGGGGGGAGGGGGGGGCACATCAACAGTAGCCATTGAGGGGCGTTGAACCTTTTTCTTTCTCTTCTTTTTACTTGTTGTCCTGTTTGTGCCTTTCAGCGTCAGGTTATGAAGAGGTTTATTGACCAGGCCCTAGTATGTGCTTGTGCCCTTCAGCGTGAGGTTATGAAGAGGTTTATTGACCAGGTCCTAGGCTGCTTCGTACACAGGAAGCTTTACTGCTTTTGTTATTTCTGCTATCCATCTTTTGCGTGGTCAGCCCTTGGTTTTGTAGCCATTGTATCTGTATAGCATTGCTTTCGATGGATACTATCTGGTGTTTGTCGGGTCACGTGGTGAAACCATTTGGTTTGTTGTCTTCTGGTGATGTCTCGCACTGATGTTGTACCTACTTGTCTCCTAATATCTTCGAATTGTATGGACGTCATTATTGAATGACCTAAGACAAAGGAGTGTACGTTTAACGATGTTTTTTTTTAAAGAACAGGTTTTCAGTTCTGTTCTGTTAACTATGCCACTGCTTCCCAGGTACATATATAAGTGTTAAGACACTCTCAGGAAATTAAGAAGGGTGTAATTACTGATTGTTTCTGTAGTTCGCTGGTTGTACGCGATCTGCTGCGTCTTTAATGCGTCCTGTCTTTGTTGGATCCATGTCTGGTTTATAAAATGTTGAAATCTTTGGAATGCCAGTTCACATATTTCAGTACCATCTTCCAAGACGCGGACGTTGATCAACTCTCCTGATTATATTAATACCAAATAGGAAACACAACAAATGATAATTAATTCCACATGTATACTGAAATATATAAAATAGACAAATCAAATATTTTGGATATATAAAGACAAACGATACACTTTTGAAAGAAAAACTGGAGGGAGAGTTGAAGGCAGACGGGAAAGAGGAAAATCTGGCCATAAGTGGGACTGCAGGATCAAGAGATGAACTTGGTGGTTGGTGTAGGGGTATAATTCGAGTGCAAGCTTGGTCTGTTGTCCCATCACACCGGGTTCGAACACACTTCGTGTCCAGTTTGACAGGCCATGTCGGGGATTTTCTCGGTATGACCACTTCTTCGAGTACAGAAAGGATTGGCAAAACTACTGTAGCGCAACAGTTCGACAGTGAAGCACATTACAAACAGATACACTCACGCATCCATACACAGGCTAATACGTCCACATTACAAACAGATACACACATGCATTCATACACTGGTCAGTACGTCCATATTACAAACATCTAGACACACGCATCCATACACTGGCCAATACGTCCAAATTTCAAACAGATACACACACGCATCTATGCACTGGCAAGTACGTCCACATTACAAACAGATACACATACTGGTCAATAATTTCTGATATCGTCATAAGGTCTATGGTCTTTTTCTTTGAACGTTGTCAGACGTCGACTTGAATTTGCTCAAAGAAAGCTGGTCATCCTTTGGTTGTCAACACTGCCACAGAGCGTCTAGTGTTGGCACCGGTGATGGCCACAAATGCGTTCTCTGGTCCTCCTTTGTGGTTCCAATTTTTAGGGGCCATTTTTGCAGTACCGCACGTGCATTCGTCAGTAGCACCTTTCTTTAGTTTATTAAAAAGGTGGTACCTCAGTCTGTTGTGGCATGTGCGGAGTCTGAAGATAACCACCTTCTCTCGTCTGTCCAGCTGGTAATCAGCATCATTTTTGTGTATGTTCTGTTTCCCATTTGTCCGTGTACTTGGCCCTAACAAACTTGTTGGGGTCTTCGCGAGTCACACTTGAATCTGATTGTGGAAACTTTCCACCACCTTTAACTTGCCTGTCTGCCTCCTCGCTGCTTTTAATGTTACAGTGGGGTGGAGCCCACTGTACTGCGACACTTCTATGTTTGGGCTTCTGGTCCATATGTTTCTGGATCTTTAGCATTGTAACCGACAGGGCATCTGTAAAAAAAAAGACTAACTGGCTTTCATTGATTTTGCTTGTCAGCATAGCTTCTGTCTACAGTCTGAGATGGAAAGGGTGGTGACTTCACCAGGAGAATCCACAAAGGCAAACTTTTAATCAAACCAAATGAGATGAACTGAAAACAGTGGTTGGAGTGTACCGTTAAGGCAAGTGACAGAGGACGTTGGAGATTCAACCTTCCATGTAGAAATGGCACTCCATACCCTCATAATCATCAATGCATGCAATAGGTTAGGTGTACAAACATGAAAGTAAAGATGTCGTTTACACGCTATGAGTCATACTAGAAATATGGTGTTAAGCACATATTCTCTTGATCAGCGGCACGCTAAGGTACTATTTGAGGCTGGATCAACATCAGAGCAGTTTGAAATGGAAGAAAGATCCGACATAAGTTTTTGAATTTAACTTGGATCCTTCGCATGTGCAGTCAGTACACTATCCAATGCATGCTGATGCTGATTGTTTTCTTATTTTCAGAACCCCCAGAAGTAAAAAAGTTACATTAAAATATGTTATTAACAGCCTATTCACAAAGTTAAGGTTACTTACTTTTCCTGTTCCTTATTGAACTAAAAAAAAAAGGTTAAACTATTAACACAATCTTGCTTCCACGCAGTGCTTCAGAAATCAGGCAAATCCTAGCTCTGCTTTTGGAAGGCTACAATCCCATGTCTGTAACCGACATAGTGGATAAAGGTTCTAAGCAGTTCATGAGCTGCAGCGGTCAGCGACCCAAAACTGATTGCTAGCGTCAGGCAAGGCCAGCGAACCAGAGCTGCCAAAACCCTTATACTCCTCCACGAGGTGATGCTGGATAATATGCTGTAACGGAGTAGACTGGCTAAGGATGTTTTTAAGTAAATTTCTTTCATACTTTTACTTGTAAATAAGTATGTTATCACATTTTCGTCGTTCGGCGTCAGTCCGGCCCATGTGTCCTATACGAGCAATGTCACAATATTTTGTATGCGTCCCGATCTTTTGCAGTGGTGTACCAATGCGGCACTAGGTCTTTGGTTAGTCCATCTCGCCATGGCATAGGTGGGCGACCCCATGAACGTGTACAGGCAAATGACCACTGAAACGTTGCTCTACGTGCCCATCTGTTGTCAGGCGTGCAACGTGTACAGGCAAATGACCACTGAAACGTTGCTCTACGTGCCCATCTGTTGTCAGGCATGCGTGCAACGTGTACAGGCAAATGACCACTGAAACGTTGCTCTACGTGCCCATCTGTTGTCAGGCATGCGACGTGTACAGCCCAACGATATTGGCGTGATATAGCTGCTTCAAGAACATATCAAACAAAGTTTGATGTAGAATTTCTTCGTTTCGGATTTTATCTCGTATCTATATTTGTAGTACGTACGACCTGTTCCATTGCTCTCTGACTGATTCGGAGCTTCTCATCGGCTGTTATGGGCATGTTCAACGCTTCACATCAGTTAATCGTTGCTGGAGTGACCATGGCATTGAAAGTTTATGGTCTTTCCGTTGTGAGTTTTCTCTCTTGTATGTTAATTAAATAATGTTCAAGATATTAAAGAAATGAATAGGAAAAAAAGAAGTAAGACTCATTAGGAGGCTAAAGAAATTCAAGATGTATTTATTTCACTTCTGAATTGATGGATCGTTTCCCTGAAGGCGACCAACGGACCTCGTGGTTGGATAGGAAAAACGCACAGATGTATATACTGCTATAGGAATTTAAAACCTTTCCCCTATATAATACTTTTAGGGGAATTTGTGAGCCTAATATTTTCTGCTGGTGGGTCTGTTCTGGGACAAAGGGCCATAGTTACAATAAAACATACAATATAACAATATAATGGACACAAAATAACAGTAATAAACGCGAACCAAATATAACTTTTATAACCAAGGCCTAACCAAAACGTGTTTGACATTGCATTTGGTAAACGATAGTTAATCTAGAGCAGAAGTATTCCCCCTTTACTTCCTCTTGCATATTTTCAGCAAATGTCAGAATATCATTCTTCTCCTTTCCATAATTCTCTCAATCAAAAAATGCATTATAAATATATTACGCATATAATATTGTAATTCTGTTATTATTTTTATGTTAGTGCATGGAAACTGAGACGCTAGTCCTGTCAGGCACAGCATATACTGACTAGGACGTCTCGCCAGGGTTTGGCACAGCATATACTGACTAGGATGTCTCGCCAGGGTCAGGCACGAGATATACTGACTAGGACGTCTCGTCAGGGTCAGGAACAGCATATACTGACTAGGACGTCTCGCCAGGGTCAGGCACAGCATATACTGACTAGGACGTCTCGCCAGGGTCAGGCACGAGATATACTGACTAGGACGTCTCGTCAGGGTCAGGAACAGCATATACTGACTAGGACGTCTCGTCAGGGTCAGACACGAGATATACTGACTAGGACGTCTCGCCAGGGTCAGGCACGAGATATACTGACTAGGACGTCTCGCCAGAGTCAGGCACGAGGTATACTGACTAGGACGTCTCGCCAGGGTCAGGCACGAGATAAACTGACTAGAACGTGAGGTTGGTAACCTCATTCACGTACACAACTTTTTGTTTGTCCATCGTTTCCGAAGAGGACCACATTGTCCTCTGTCAATCCTAGAGTATGTTCGATAAAACCAATCTTGGAGTGAATTCGCAGTTGGCTGATCAAATCAATCCTGGAGTGAATTCGTAGTTGTATGATAAAACCAATCCTGGAGTAGATTCTTAGGTGGCTTATCAAACCAATCCTGGAGTGAATTCGTAGTTGGCTGATCAAACCAATCCTGGAGTAGATTCTTAGGTGGCTGATCAAACCAATCCTGGAGTGAATTCGTAGTTGGCTGATCAAACCAATCCTGGAGTAGATTCTTAGGTGGCTTATCAAACCAATCCTGGAGTGAATTCGCAATTTGCTGATCAAACCAATCCTGGAGTGAATTCGTAGTTGGCTGATCAAACCAATCCTGGAGTGAATTCGTAGTTGGCTGATCAAACCAATCCTGGAGTGAATTCGTAGTTGTCTGATGAAACCAATCCTGGAGTGAATTCGTTGTTGGCTGATCAAACCAATCCTGGAGTAGATTCTTAGGTGGCTTATCAAACCAATCCTGGAGTGAATTCGCAGTTGGATGATCAAACCAATCCTGGAGTGAATTCGCAGTTGGCTAATCAAACCAATCCTGGAGTGAATTCGCAGTTGGCTAATCAAACCAATCCTGGAGTGAATTCGCAGTTGGCTGATCAAACCAATCCAGGAATGGGTTAGTAGGTGGCTTATCAAACCAATCCTGGAGTGGATTCGTAGGTAGCTGATCAAATGAATCCGTGCTCGAAAGCGTGTGTAAAACTGAGGGCAGAGAAACACTGTCTGACCGTCAGACGGAAGCAACTCGTCTTTTGCCTTCCGTGCAGCTTCCTTGATATTCGTCTGCTCTACACGTGTCGTGCCAGTACAGATTTGACTACGCCAGGCAGACGATCAGCAACAATGTTCTCCCAATTATCATGGTCAATGTCGCAGATCTTCAGTGAGGCTTTCAGAGTGTCGTTGTAACGTTTTATTTGGTCACCAAGAGCTCGCTTGCCTGACTCAAGCTCGCCATAGAATATTGTTTGGAAGCCACTCAGGTGACACGAAGACAACACGGCCAGTCGATATAAGCTGCAATTTTCACATAGTTGTGTGGATGCTTGTCATGCCTGACCGCGAAAGAACGTCTATACATATGATACTATCTTACCATCTTATGTTCAACAGTTTCCTTAGGCAGCAGAGATGAAAGTGGTCAAGCCTCTCCCATGTCGACTGTACACAGTCCAGGTTTCACAGATGTACAGAAGACGTGGTAGGTAAGGCAAAGGCCACCGTCCATCGCAGACGAGGATGTCATTTATTTGCTAGCGCTATTTTTAGTAAGGATTAACTGTGCTACTTTTTATCCTCACTCTCTCGTCTCGAGCCGCCCGACCCCAGTTGCAAGTCAAGGACAAGACGACTAGGGGGCGACTACGAGATGCAGGGGACTCCGCATCAAGCACCCGTGAAAAAGACGGCCGAGTCCGGAGTCGAACCCACACCACCTGATCACGAAGTTGACGGCTTAACCACTTCGCAACGGAATACGGAAGACGTGGTAGGACATTGGGTAAAAACTATTGCCTGTAGGACAACACCACAATTATAGTCACATTCTTTCTAAACCTAATCTGGACAGGTTATAATGAAATGTGGTCTCGGAAGTGACATATCACAAGGAAGATAAGGTTTATTGACTCTATATAATAGCATCCTGTCCTGAACCTCATATAATATTAGTGTCTAATCTGTACTTCTATATGGAGACTGTAGGAGGAAAATAAAGAGGTATTCTCAGATATTAAATATCTTTGACCATTCAAGCCTTCGGCGTTTTGTTACAGAGTTTTGGCCAGAAAAAGTATAAAATGACAACCTCTTACATGACACTTACCAAGAATGTATGGGTAACATTATAAAGGAGAGACGATGGCTGGAGCATTTAGTGATAATAAGTCCAGACATTGTCCTCAAAAACAATACTTATGTCAACACAGGAGAGTAAAAGAAAGACATATATATCAAGAACTGCTTAGAGGTGCACGATCGAGAATGAGACGTGGGCCGCATCTCTCACATTGGGCACTGAATTAAAAGTTGGCAAAGACAGAAAAACAAGTCTTTGTAAAAGGCTTATGTGCAACAGAGCATAAAGAGGGGGATATTAGATTCATTGACTAATATTAGTACATATGCAGAAATGTGTACATGCGTTTCTAGCCACTTCCTGGTAATGGCCGCCAACTCAAGTCGTATCGCATCCTTGTCTTACATCAAGTCCCGTTCCGTTGTTGTGAATAGCTAACTGTTCTTGTTTGTTTATTGTCCATGACGAAGGACTTCTGGCCGTAATGTGGGTTCTGTTTTGTTTGTGTACTGAGGCAATCACTCAGCTATTACCTATACATGTTTTTATTTAATCATCATCAGGCTAGTCAGTCCGGAGACTGGTGTTGAAGTCTTCTGATCATGTCACGTCACTGCCCTTTGTATGTCAGTCCAGAGACTGGTGTTCAAGTCTTCTGATCATGTCACGTCACTGCCCTTTGTATGTCAGTCCAAAGACTGGAGTTCAAGTCTTCTGATCATGTCACGCCACTGTCCTCTGTATGTCAGTCCAGAGACTGGTGTTGAAGTCTTCTGATCATGTCACGCCACTGTCCTCTGTATGTCAGTCCAGAGACTGGTGTTGAAGTCTTCTGATCATGTCACGCCACTGTCCTCTGTATGTCAGTCAAGAGACTGGTGTTGAAGTCTCCTAATCATGTCACGTCACTGTCCTCTGTATGTCACTCCAGAAACTGGTGTTGAAGTCTCCTAATAATGTCACGTCACTGTCCTCTGTATGTCAGTCTAAAGACTGGTGTTGAAGTCTTCTGATCATGTAACGCCACTGTCCTCTGATCCTAGCAGACCTCGTCAGCTCAGTAGCCTAATGCACCCTAGTGTTGCTCGCCGGTGTGATGTAGTTGTTTATTGGATGTCCTCTTCTCCCCCCCCCCCTTTTCCCTGAATTTTGCTTCCAGTATTTTCAATAATAGGCCCCCGTGTCTCATGCTGTGACCAAGGCATTCTACTTTTCTGTATACTCGCCAGTGCGTGTCAATGTGGCCCTATATCTTGAAGCCCTTGTTCGTTTCACCTTGCTTCTGTCCAGCTCACTCTCTGCATCCTCCCATAGCACTACATCTCAACAGCTTCTAATGTTTTTTTCATCCTTGTTGTTTAGAGTTCATGTTTCAGAGCTGTACAATGCTACGGACCAGGTATATATATATATATATATATAGGGAGTATTCTCTTTCAAACCTCAATATTGATATTATTTGTTGTTAGAAGTTGTTTATTTTTCTCGCGGAGTGCATTGTTGCTACTATAATCCTAGTTCTAATTTCAAGCTCACATCGTCTGTAATAATTTGTCCCACACATGAAAACCTCCGCACTTGTTCTTTGATCTGTCCCTCGATGCTGACATTGATGCTTTGTGTTTGTTTGGCTATTACCAACGCTTTTGTTTTACTAGCATTTATCCTCATACCAAATGTCGTGGCTGTGTTGTTGATCCGGGTGAGTAGCGTTTGTAATGGATTCTCTGCTGCTCCCACAATGACTTGATCATCCTCAAATTTGGTGACACTTATTCGTTCTCTATTTAACTTAACGTATTTAGACTAGTTTAGAAGACTCTGCAGAGTATGTATACCAGTTTGTTGTAGGGAGGTTTAACTGATGTGCGAGTTCATCTTAACACTCAAACACTAGAACTAAGTAGATCCGCGTCTATAGCTGCTCTTAACAAACCAGACGGGGAAAGGTAGAAATAACTTAGATAGATCTTTAACTTGAGCTTTGTCCGGGCAGCGTTAAGCCTACTATTTCCGATTTCCAACTGCCAAGAGATTTTTAACGTGCTCAACACGGGAGTCCGATCTCACTGCCCAGAGATCAGGGGTTCGATCTCACTACCCAGAGATCAGAGGTCCGATCTCACTACCCAGAGATATGGGGTCCGATCTCACTACCATGAGATCAGAGGTCCGATCTCACCACCCAGAGATCAGGGGTCCGATCTCACTACCCAGAGATCAGGGGTCCGATCTCACTACCCAGAGATCAGGGGTACGATCTCACTACCCAGAGATCAGGGGTCCGATCTCACTACCCGGAGATCAGGGATCCGATCTCACTACACAGAGATCAGGGGTCCGATCTCACTACCAAGAGATCAGGGGAATTTTTACCAGAAGATCTCTAGGATCAGAGGTGGACACCTTCCTCGAGACCACTTTTGTTGCAATTTCTTGTGACTTTTGCCATCATCGAATACATATTAAATAGATTTAAAGACAATAGACATCCCAGTCTAACGCTTTTTATTTATTGTGACTGGGTTTGTTATTCGCAATCCTGAGTGCTATATTCACTGTTTGGTTTTCATTCGCTTAGTATTAACTTAATTATTGCTCTACCCACCCTTAGCTGATTGTCGATTATGTTAGTACCGATAAATTTACTTGCACTATTTGTTATAGTGATTTGCAAGCTTAATAGCAACGCAGAAAGTAGTAGATCGATTTGAAGACTGGAATAAATACTGTTACAAATATATTAATACTTTGACAGCATTACTTAACTAAATATATAATCCCCCCCCCTCCCCCACACCTTTCCGTTAAAACCATGTTAGTTCCACCTCCCCCCACCATCCTTGCCCCATTGAAATCTCCCATTGTACGAGGAACCTGTTTTTTAAAGGAATATGATCCTTGGTAACGAAAGAATTCGTTATAGAATGCAGATTTTGTTTGGATAATTAAGGAAGACGTAGACCCGCAATGGCATTCTTTTCTATAGTTCTCACTTGCTTTATGATCTTGCCCCTAAAATGTCTTTGTTTCATCTGTTTTACTGATGTTTTTGTCAAAGGTAATTTCATAGATTTATAACCCTGTTTGCAGAAAACCTCCGCGTGCCGCTTGGCCTCACCAAAACGCCCATAACCGGTACGCATTTATGAAGTAATAGCTTTTTCGTTCATCAGAACGCGCGAATGTTATGGAAATAGTTGGCTAAGGATTTTATTGGCTATGCAAATATGCCCACTTAAAACAAACGTTGGAGACCCAGAAACGGTAAATTACAGTCTCTAAATACATAATCCATGTTCCACTTAAAGGTCCATATCCCTGCTTCCCGTTCGTTTTATGTCACTTTGTAAACTGTCTGTTTTAGCCGAACCTAAATCTGTAATTTTTGTTTGATTTATTGAATACAGCACAGTTATGCCTTGACCTGGGAGAAGTGGGATTGTGGGCACTCCCTGGCGACCCATTATTCTGGTGAAAGAGAGATGGGATACAAAGATAAAGTGGTCTTCACTTAGTGCAATTTACCGAACGATTAATCATTACCAACGTCAGTTTTTGCGATGCAAACTGCCCTTCAGAACCCCAGATTCTAACCAACGCTGATAATTACCACCGACGTTTGATGCAAATAACGGACGGTGTTGGCGTGAAGTCGGGAGAGTTATTATCTGCTTTTGTTGAAAAAAGGTTGCGAGTTATTGTATAGAGATGCCACCGCTATGAACTAATGAAAACTGTATAGAATCTGCACACACACAGCGGTGGCGAGAAGGCTTCCTTGTGTCGCCCTGGGCAACCAACCTCACGTGATGAAAGCCGCGAAATTGGCCTGACATTGGCGGTGCCTATCCAAAATAATGCCCGGTTAATAATTCATCTTGCTTTATTTTAATAACTCGGAGATTCCGTTTTATGTGTGTAAATCGTGACGTGGCCTTCAGCCGTGGCGAGATAAAAGGCTTGGGGAGATGACAAAGATAGGCCCGGTGCGGGGCTGTTGTTACCTCACCAGTCCCGGTATTTAATCTATTAAATTAATTTTCCCACCGGCCGGTACACCGTGCAGTACGTAACATTACGTGTACCAATTAACTTTAATGTTACGGGTCCCTTGAAACGTGATGGAGAACAGGCGAGCGACGTGGACAAGTTTCTGCTGGGACTTGCCTGGAATATGTTATTCCTATTATCCATACGCTCTAGTCGAACCAGGTGTAAATTTGTTTCTGGTTGACTTATGGAAGAAAAAACATCAATGTAAGTATCTTGAAGACCATATCCCGTGTGCACGGTTAGCCATGTTTCTTCTTCTTCTTCTTCTGCGTACACAGTCAGACAGTAACCATTATTTTCTCGAAAAAAGCAGCGGTCATCCTGAGACTCTCGCCACTACCATAGAGCTTGTCTTGCAGTTCCACTGGCAATGGCCACATCTGCTCTCTCTGATCCTCGTATGTCGGGCAGTTCTGCAGCAGATGTTCAGTGGTCATTTTACCAGTACCGCACGGGCATTCGTCGGTACACCCTATCTTCAATTTGTTGAAGAGGTGGTACCTCAGTCTGTTGTGGCCAGTGCGAAGTCTGAAGACAACGACCTGCTCTCTTCGGTTCAACTGGTAATAGGCATCGTTTTTGGTGTAACCAGTATGTTCGGTTTCCCATTTGGACATGTACCTGGCTTTGATAAGCCGTTTTGACTCTTCGTACGTCATACTGGTATCTATTTGTGGTAGCCTTGCACCTTCTTTTGCCAGTCTGTCTGCCTCCTCGTTGCCTTGGATGTTGCAGTGTGACGGAACCCACTGTACCACTACCCTTTTTGGTGCGGACTGTTGGCACAGTTTGCAGAGTGCTGCTCTTAAGTCATTAAGCTCAGTGTTTTTCTGGCTTTTTAGCGCTGTGACTACTTCGAGAGCATCTGTCAGCAGGACTATATGGCTCTCATTTTCACTGTGTGTTACCATTTCTTCCACTGCCGCCCTCAGTGCCTCTGCCTCTGCTCTGAAATTGCTCGTGTACTTACCAGTAGCGAATGACAGTGTTATTTTTCTGCCATTTGGTAGGTTCAGGAATGCTCCTGCCCCTCCGTTCTGTGTAGTGTTTGTTACAGAACCGTCGGTGTATGCATGGGTCCAGTCCATGCTTGGGTAGCTTTTCGTTATGAAGCTTAAGGTAGTGTCTCTCCTTTCTTTTTCGGTCTGGCAGTTTTTGTTTGCAATACCTGGTATATTTTCTACCACCTCTGGAAATATATCCTGCCTCCAAGTAGGTTTTCGTACAGTAGTGATGGGTTTTGGTGTTGTTAGTGCGTTTATGGGATCTTCGTGCATCTTTGCTTTGGCTATTTCTGCAAAGTTTCTCCGCTTTAGTTTCCCAGTTCCCAAATTGTTTAGCCTCTGGTACATTGGATGGTCCGTCAGTCTTCGGAGTTTCTCTGACTGCAGCTGGGCTCTGCAGTCTCTTCTGTCGGTCATGGATTGCAGTTTTGTAATCTTTTCAAGTTCTACAATTGGCGTTGACTTCATTCCACCAGTTATGATTCTCATAGCTTGGTTTTGAAGTTTGTTAACTTTATCGAAGTTCGCCTTCGCTGCTGTTGTCCATGCCGCGATGCCATACTCGAGAACTGGTCTCACTCTTCCAGTGTACAGTTTCTTTAGTATGCCTTCGTCTGCTCCCCAGCTTGTGCCAGCAAGTTTCCTCATGATCGCCATTCTTTCTCTGGCTTTCATTCGGTTTCTCTCAATCTGACTTTTCCATGTCATGCGCCGATCAAATGTGACTCCCAGATAGGTTGGGTTGTCGTTTGGCTGCAGGATTTTGCCATTTAGGCTTAATTTGGTACTTTGGGGTTTTAATGAGAGCGAGAATATTGTGCACGTGGTTTTCTCCTCGTTTATTTTGACCAGCCATGAGTTCGCCCACTCTTCCAGCGATGTTAGGGCCGTTTGCATCCGATTTCTTGCTATGGTGAGATTCTTTTCAGAGGTCCACATAGCCAGATCGTCTGCAAACATTGAGCTATGGACTCTTCTTGGTATATTCTCTGTAATATCGTTTATATATACCAGGAAGAGTGTGGGTGACAGTACTCCCCCTTGGGGTACTCCCTGCTCGAGTGTCACCTTTTTGCTCATCTGCCCTTGTACTTGGACTCTGGCCGTTCTTTTTTTGAGGTAGTGGTTGATCCACTTGTACATCTTCCCACAAACATCACTTCTTCTTAGCTTGACTCTAAGTCCATCCTTCCAGACTTTGTCAAATGCCTTTTCCAGGTCCACCCAAACAGCTACTGTGTGTTTCTGTGCCTGGTAGGCATCTTCTATCTCCTGGGCTATGAGGATGACCTGGTCCTCAGTGGATCTGTGCTGTCTAAAGCCGGCTTGCTGTGGAATTAGTATTCGTTTTTCTTCCAGATGCCACATCAGTCTGGTGTTTATCATCCGTTCCATCAGCTTGCCGACACAGCTCAGTAGGCTTATGGGCCTGTATCCATTCGGATCTGTTTTGTCCTTTCCTGTTTTTGGTACTGGTACCAGTATTGCATCTTTCCATGCCTGGGGTACAATACCCCTTTTCCAGCTTTGGTTCAGGACTGATAGTAGTTTTTCCTTCGCTGTTTGGCCCAGCCCCATCAGCATTTCGTTTGTTATCCCGTCTTTTCCGGGAGATTTCCTTCTCTTTAGTGTTCTCATAGCCTCTTCCATTTCGCGCATTGTTAGTTTGGCCATCATGTGCTCTTCAGGAGCCGTATTTATGTTTTCGTGCCCCTTTAGCTCTTCGCTAATGTCTGTATGCTTATCTGCAGGGACCTCGATGTGGTTTGCTCTGGCATAGTGATCGACAAAGGCGTTTGCGGCTTTCTTACCTGTGATCAAGTTCTCGCCTTGCTTGATAGTAATTTGTTTATTTGACGGGGTTTCGTCGTTCATGGCTCGGTTAGCCATGTTTGATACTTGTCAATTAATTCCCCCCAAACAGAGTTCCCCGAGTTCCCATCATACATATTTGACAGAAGATGACTGTAGCGGGACATTCCATTTCGGGTTAAGGGGAGGACAGGTCGATATAATTTTATTGTAAATACAAGATTAAAAACTGAGATAGAGATAGATGGGTAGAAATTATTGTTATATTCAGATTTGCGACCAATCTACTGGAAGAATGGAGGGCCCTGAAAAAGGAGCAGAAGGGAATTTCTCTGCTGCCTCCAAGATTGATCTTGATGATTGAAATAATTGGACAACTAAACACCACCATTTTAATTATTGGGGTGGCCAGAATTGAACAATCTGGGGTAGAATGGCGATGACAACCTCAAAACGACTTACGTTGATGCGTCGACGCCACATGAGCTCGCACGTGTACGAATCAAGCATATGCCTGTGCCATTTTTGCTTTTGTAATTTACAGTTTGATAAGTAAATCTAGGTTTACTGGCAATCCCGTTCAAGGCGCGATGTTCCCCACATTTAAATATTGGACTATTCTGTGACATGACTTTCCCGAAAGTTCGGTACTAAAAATATATATCCGGTGCTAAAAATAAATATTAATATTTGTTTGGGGTGAATTGAGGGACAAAAACCGACCTGTTTCAATGAAGTCTCTAACTCAGGAGTTCTCAGCCAGTGGACAATTCACTCCCCCACCCCTGCCTCCCCCGTCACTTTCCTAAAGGGACATTTTATGGTGTCAGAGGGGTTAGGAGTAGGGTTGATGTATACTTCGGTATAGTCTGTTAAAAAAAGTGAACATTTTGAGAAAGCTGTTTTCTTCGTGACAGCTTACGGCTGCGAAACATGAACAGATACCCAAACCTCAAGGATGAGTATCGAGTCCTTCGAGTCGATATGTTGTAGAAAGGTCTCTAGAGTACCATGGAGATGAAGAAAGAAGAATGTAGACGTTCGACAAGAGGTGGGCTTAGAGGACAACTGGTTCATACATTAAATAATGAACAAGACACAACGGTCGTAAGAGGACGGTAATGGAAGGTATTATGACGGACACGAAGGAAGGAGGCAGATCAAGAAGCTGATGGCACAAAGATGTCAAGGAATGCTTGGGCATTGATCTGGAGCAGGCTGGAGATTTGGAAAGAGATCTAGTTTCTTTTAGACGCAAAGGGCATGCTACATGATGATAATTAGTCTGCCAAGAATACATATTTTGCCTCCTGTTATCAATAACAGACATGCAGTCATTGAAGTCAATATCGTTCTTTCATCTTGTTTTCAACTTTCGAGCGGGTTCGCACAATATTTTTATGTCATAACGTCAATTAATATCAATAATGGAAATGGATTAGAACATCGGAATCCTCCATTGTATTCATTATTCAGTGTGATATTTATTTCGTACTGGATTTTTCTTCCTGCCCAACGTTCCACGTCATCCATTCAAGCCGATTTTTGTTGTCTACGTCATTGCTTGCTGTAGGCCACTGATCTAGTCAACTATCTTCTTGTCGTCAATATTAGAAGCATGTTCTCTACACAACCCGTTATCGTGCAGCTATCAATAGGGAAATTGATGAAAATCATCCAGCTTTCCCAATAATACACATCTCAAAGGGCAGCGGATTTCCAAGTAAATAACATCGGGTAGAGACAGATGAAGTGGTATGCAGCCGGCCTAGAACTAGTGAAACCATCGTCCCTGATCAGCACTGGCCATGTGATCAGGACAGAGCTGACCAATGACCACCCCAGATCCATCAGCCCAGACCCCATCAGCGTCAGCATGACTGCGTGGGGGTGACTTCGGGGGGCTTGACCACCCCAGATCCATCAGCCCAGACCCCTACAGCCCCAACATGACTGCGTGGGGGTGACTTTGGGGGGGGGGCATGCCAACCCCAGATCCGTCAGCCCAGACCCCATCAGCGTCAGCATGCGTGGGGGTGACTTCGGGGGGCATGACCTCCCCAGATCCATCAGCCCATACCCCTAAAGCCCCAACATGACTGCGTGGGGGTGACTTTGGGGGGGCATGACAACCCCAGATCCGTCATCGCAAACCAAATCAGCGTCAGCATGCCTGCATAGGGGAGGGGGGTGTGTGACTTCTTTGGGGGGGGGGGTTGGCATGGACATCCCCATCGTCCGCTGGTCACATTGTGACGAAACTACACGACTGAAATGTAAGACTTCTTATCTAGAGACTCTGTAGAGCCTTCTGTGTCTCGCTCTTGTCGACAGATCAGCCACTCGCCTCCCAAGTGACGAACAGAAACGGTGGCATCGAATCACGTAAGTTTTAAAGTGACCCCTGGTCTCACATGAGCGGGGAATAGAGGGCCTGCATCATGGGTTGCCTCAAGTCATCTTGACTTATGTCTTGCCACTGGTCCAAGTAAGCTTGGGATCAGAGATTGACTGTCGATGATCAACAGAGTTTCTTCCTCACTGTAATCTAAATACAGCACAAATTACATCATCAAGACAAAACCGTCTGTTGATGTCTCCATCATCGCTTGCGATGGACAAAACCTAATTAAAATAGTCACGAATATAAAAACTACTTTTATTCAATCCTAAAAATTCATGAAATTGTCTATTTCTACTGTATGATAGCGAGCTGGCTTCACGTCTGAGTTGTCTTGGGTTCATTTCCCTGTTGAGGCGGAAATGTTTTATTTTCAGACGGCAACGGCTTCTGGGTCGACCCAGCCTTAAATGGGTACCAGTTCAGTCTAGGAAGTTAAATCGGCGAGGAAGAGAAGATGGTTACCGTCCTCATATAGCCGAACCTTCGAAATGTGAGATCGCAAAACACGTCCAAGCCCTACGGCTGTAATGCTATGGGCTACTCTTCTTGACTCGAGTTGACTTGACTTGACTTTACTTACTATATGATGAACAATACAAACTAAACGAAGTAAATGTATATTTACTAATATGTCTGTCTGTTATCCTGGCATTCAATTAGACAAAGGAAGTGACGGGTGCCATATAGCTAAAACTTGTTCAGACTCAATGTGGTCTTCTGCCGCGGAGTACCATACTGGATAAGCGGTTTAACTCAGATCATCTCTACATCTCATTGGTGGACATCTGCGTGGATGTTAACATTAGGAGCCACCAATAAGCCACTTCTCGTGAACATGTGTTGCCCGGTATACCCACCTTGTGCTTCACATTAGGAGCCACCAATAAGCCAATTCTCGTGAACATTTGTTGCCCGGTATACCCACCTCGTGCTTCACATTAGGAGCCACCAATAAGCCACTTCTCGTGAACATTTGTTGCCCGGTATACCCACCTCGTGCTTCACAGTAGGAGCCACCAATAAGCCAATTCTCGTGAACATTTGTTGCCCGGTATACCCACCTCGTGCTTCACATTAGGAGCCACCAATAAGCCACTTCTCGTGAACATTTGTTGCCCGGTATACCCACCTCGTGCTTTGCCCAACTGCGTGCTTTTTAAAAAAATGCAGCATCTACAGCATCATTGAAGGCAGTGCGACGCCTGATTTCTGTTGCGATATATATCCAGTAGAGAGACTGTCAATGTTCTTTATTGTCAATTGTCACTTGAGTGACCTGGATCTTCTCTGCCTCTGCGTTTGATAATCTGTATTCATCGTAGGTTTATATCATGTCTGGAATAACCATGTAGATAAAAGTGTTGGCTTTTGCATTGTCGTTTCTCATCTGGATACAATTTGGAATGCGCGTTTTATTGCTGTTAAAGTATACATTGGTTGTAGTTGTCCATGCTATTATGACATATTCTAGGACTGGCCTCAGACATGCAGTGGGTGATACAACTGAGCAGAGAGTGTCGTGAGTGGGGCAGCACTAGGACAGAAGCTTCAATACAGGAGCTGATCCAGCAACACTCAGGGCCACAAGACCCAATTTTGTACACAGATGGCTCCGCCGGCAGAGATGCAAACAAGTGCGGTTGGGGTTTCGTCGGCTACCAAAATGGCAAGGAAGTGGTGGAGAAATCAGCTGCCAGCTCCACTGTCAGATCTGAGGATGGATATTGAGGCGGTAACAGCGGCCCTGACTTTGTTGGTGACGTAACCTGTGACATACACAGTGATACTGTCAGACCCACAGGATAAGATAGAAAAGTGCATGCTATGAAGGGAGTGGGCCTCACTTCTGAACAACTGTGGTATACAGGGTGTCACATGGATCTACTGCCCTGGACATGCAGACGTCTGGGACAACGAAAGAGCTGATGCAGTGGCGGGACGAGCTGTAATGAACCACGCGGTGATGACGAGAGACAGGGTTGAGTTGATAAGGGCAGTCATGGACAGTCTACAGAATGATGAAGAGAATGGGTTGAGTTGATTAGGGCAGTCATGGACAGTCTACAGAATGATGAAGAGACAGGGTTGAGTTGATAAGGGCAGTCATGGACAGTCTACAGAATGATGAAGATACATGGTTGAGTTGATAAGGGCAGTCGTGGACAGTCTACAGAATGATGAAGAGAATGGGTTGAGTTGATAAGGGCAGTCGTGGACAGTCTACAGAATGATGAAAAGACAGGGTTGAGTTGATAAGGGCAGTCGTGGACAGTCTACAGAATGATGAAGAGACAGGGTTGAGTTGATAAGGGCAGTCGTGGACAGTCTACAGAATGATGAAGAGACAGGGTTGAGTTGATAAGGGCAGTCGTGGACAGTCTACAGAATGATGAAGAGACAGGTTTGAGTTGGTAAGGGCAGTCATGGACAGTCTACAAAATGATGAAGAGACAGGGTTGAGTTAATAAGGGCAGTCATGGACAGTCTACAGAATGATGAAGAGACATGGTACAAGACTCAAGCGGATAAAAATAATAATAATAATAATAATGTTCGTGTAGGCCTCAAAGGCCCGTTGCGTCGATTGACCACTACCATGTGCAACTGCTGAGGCTGTGTCCATGCGTAGCGTGTCGACCGAAATCCCTACAGGCTCTCCAGGCGGAGTCGAGTACTCCGCAGCCTTCGGATGAGGGCCGCGTGGAGTGTGTTAGATCAATGTTTGTGTCAAGCGTCTGTCCGTGTGAAACTCGCTGTTTCCACGTTTTCCGCCGCAAGGCTTCTGACTGTGTCCACGTGTTGGCCAGCGTGACCCTTGTTGTGCTGAGAATACGAGGTTGGGAGAGTTATCGTTTATCCTCCGGTGGAGGGAGGGGCGGGCAGGATGAAGTCGGCTTCAGTCCGAGCAGAAATGTCCTTTAGTAGTGATAATCTGGACTGAATCCTAATGTGGAACATTAAACTCCGTTATGAACTGGTTTCCCACGGCTTGAGCCAGGCATGAAATGTAGCGAAATGCAACATAACAAATTGGACAATCCGATCGACAGCACATCAATTCCACAGAATAAAGTCCTTGATACCAATTGGTGAAGGGGTTGTGAAATATAATCCGAACAGGAACCAACAAACATCGGAACACTCGTCACAAACACGGGAGAGAGTCGAGAGCACAGCCACTTAGGCGCGTCCATCTTACATTAGCGGAGCAACTTGATAACAAAAGGGAAAGAAGAATAGAGAACAAATCATATAAGTGTCTCATCACAAATAAAGCCAATGAGCACTACACACATACTTCTCATCTGGAGAAAACATCGCTTCCCAGCTCAAACAAAACCAAAGCAAACAAGAACAAACCCAGCCAGACAGAAACATTAAGATGAGCCATAGCTATAAAACATCGTAGAATTACTCTAGCGACAGTTGGTCTATGTATATACTGATGGGTCAGCATCAATTCAAACACAAATTAGGTGGAGGGATATTTCTGTCTATAAAAGAATACACAAAGACAACTTTAAGTGACGACTGAATAATGTTCAAGTAGCTTTAGAGCAGAGACATATGCCTTGACAACTATAGCAGGAGTTCTATTTACAGATGAATGCACAGAGACACTAGTGGTGCTCTTCGCAGACATGTTGTCAATGGTTGTCGCACTCGGGAGACCACATAAACAAAACAGGACTAAAGGAACTAAAAGACTGATGCTCTAGAAACTGTCAGTTCTCCAAAAGAGTTGGGATACAGTGGATTACATCTGATGACAAGTACAAGAATAGCACCACTGCCCCACAGAGAGCATGTTGTAAGAGGCGACTAACATGGCATAACATCGGCCATGGTTAGGTGGTTTGTCCAGAACAGTATAGATGGCGCCTAACAGGCTGCAGGTCTACTAGTGTTTGAGTATATTAAGATATATTCGTACATCGGTTAACCACCCTCTGCGGCACTTATATCAAAGCAGCGGAGTAATAAGCTGCTCGAGCCTAGCCCGCTTAGCAGGAAATCCTCCTCCCTGCTACACCCAGATCATACCAGAGCTGGGACCTGCACAGGGGCATCTCCCGATGTAGAAGTATACGTCAACTAAGAACTAAGGTGGACAGCTACTCCAATCCAACATAAGTATAACTTACGGAGACGCCACGAGGCTATCAGGTGTAGGTACAGGAACACATGGTTTCAGTTAATTAATTAGGTCTGCTAAACTGTTCGCTGTTTTGCATTCAATGTCAAGATGTGGAATCTGCAAGTGTTTTGTAGCTGGTGAATGGAGCTACATAAGGTGTTGGGGATTATTGGAGTTTCAGGCAAAAACATTTCTTTATCTATGGTGAGTCCGGGGCAAGGGAACAACACATGTACTGTCTCACGTGAATGTGTGCAGTCGTGGTAGTTAAGTTCGTGGGCAGGGTCTAACTTGTTTATGTATTTGTTGGGTCTAATGTGTTGTGTCCTAATTTGGATAATTATGATATTTTCCCTGCGCTGCAGATTGATTAGTTCATCATCTTTGCTTGGATGTGTCATTTCTTTTTATATAGCACGTCCAGTAGACACTTCGGTTCAGCCATACCTTTTAAAGTTTTGAAGTAAACTTTCCTGTTTGTATGTTGACTGCAGTACTTATTTGAGCCATGCTTACCCGTAGTTTTGCTAGTCTGTCTGCTTTCTCATTTCCTGACTGTCTATGTGTTCTGTATTCCACTGGAGGGTGACTATGATGTATTGTGCTGTGTGTATCTTGTTTGCAAGTATGTTTTTAATGCTTCTTTCTAAGTTCTTCTATGTCCCTTCGATGTCTCTTTCCAAGTCTGAAGGTGGCACTCAAATGGGGCAACATTTTAAGATACACATTAGAGGAAGTCAAGCCTAAAGCGTTAACAATCCTGATACCCGAAAATTGCTTCCAGAAATGCATCTAGCAGTTCAAGCACTGCTGTGAGAAGTGGTCTGTTTCAAGATGATCAAGTTTTGAACCAAATAGGTAATTTAGTTATGTATTTTTCTCCAGCGTCAGGAGGGATATTTTTTAAAATATCAGCCCTCGTATATAATACCATGTCCTTGTGTATGTGTAGTTACATAGTGGGAGGTAACATATGCAGACAATAGATACAATAACATATCGTTTCTTGCTATTTGAATACGGATCCTTTATCTCCGTGACAACATAGGATTGCTTTGATCCAATCTATTATTTTCTCAACTCCAGTGTTATTAATATGTGGATATTTGAATACCTGCCCATTTAGTAACTTTCGTTTGACAGCCAATGGATTAGCGAATACTGCAACGAAATGTATCTGCAATTTACATGTGCGTATGGAAAGGAACGGAGTGTTGCAGACCTCAGCAACTGATGTGTTCGATTGAAGAATATTTGTATCGTACTTTGACTAAATTATTTTTAGCAACTAGATGTTCTGTGAAAAAAAATATTTGTTAGCTTTGGATGTTCTAAGAGCAAATCATTTTTAGCAATTAGATGTTCTGAAATTAATAATAATAATGTTATTACTATTAGGAGGGGGACTCTGTAAACCAACGATATGATTAGGTCTCGTTTTAAAGGTTGACTGGTTCAATTGGCTCAAAGCTAACATGTAAACAATTAATTCACTACGCCTTCTTCTTCGTTCTTTCTCAATCTCCCGCTACCAAACCCAGAAAAGGGGTTATGCGTAAATACATGTAGTTCCCTTCACCAATGCTCTCTGGAACCCTGGTATTTAACCAGGCAGGTCAGCAGCTGATGTCAGATAGCCAAAAACGATCTTTTTTGTTCAACAATTTCATTTGATTCGCCATTTAAAAGTGCGATCCCTGTCTTCCGTAGTTTGCCTTACGGTCCATCAGTTGGATATTAGTAGTTACTTTTTGGGGCTGTTTTTTCCTTTGAGGAGTTACTAGGCCGTGTCTTTGCAATATGCAAGTAACATGATATCTTTTTGTTGAATTTTCGAACACACGATCAGTTTTGTCGTTGTTAAGTTCTTCTTCTGCGTTCGTTCTCAATCTCCCGCTACAAAGCCATGAACACGGCTTTGCACGTAGCAGAATGTAGTCCGGAGAACGGAATGCGATGTTTTAGTTTACAAATTGACTGCGATATTTGCACCTTTTGGTCCCACACATCCATCTTCAGCAGGCATTTTTGAGTACAGGGGCAACCTTCCCTCTTCTTTCCCTCCTTAGCCAGTCTGATCTGTTTGCAGCTTGTTATCCAGGATCACCGCGTGGAGGTGTAGAAGGATCTTGGCAGCTCTGGTTTACTAGTCCTGACGCTAGCAGTCAGCTATGGATCACTGACCGTTGCTCAGCATCTTGATCCCAATTCACTGTTTGATAGGCCCTAATCATTTAAGACCTAATTCAGTCAGTCAGCCAGTTGATCCCATAACCCATCAGGTCGTTGGGGCACACATGAAGATACTCCCAAAATCCCACGCCATCCCTCTCTGTCCGTCGCCGCCTGTCGTATCTCACCGGGACGAAGGCCTGACCACTCAGTGATGTTGTCCACCCATCTCTTCCTTGGACGTCCTCGCCGTCTATGTCCCGGTACGGAACCAAAGAGTATCGAGTTGGTAATTCCGTTGGACCTCGCGACGTGCCCGCACCTGGCCATCTTTCGTCTTTTGATAGCTGTGAACAGATCTTCAAAAGGACCAATAGCATCTTCAACTCTCTTACGTATTCCTACGTTCGTGACACGATCTTTATATGTAACATTTAGGAGTTTTCTATAGCACCTCATGTCCATTGCATGTATTCTGCCCTGGATATCTGCTGTGGTGGTCCAGATCTCGCAGGCATACAGAAATATTGATAGCACCAAAGAGCGCATTAGTCTAACTTTTATGCCGAGGGCGAGCCGCATGTCTTTGCCATGTAGGTTTCAGCCTAGTCAGCGCCGCTGTTGTTTGTGCTATTCTTGCAATTACCTCTCGCTTCGATCCCCCTTCACTGATCAATGATCCCAGATATTTGAAACGTTTTACCACCTGAAGTTCCTGCCCATTTGCCTCTATTACATATTTAAACCCTGCTATGTTATTGGTCATGAGCTTTCTTTTATCTGCATTTATTTCCATACCAAAACTCAGGGCCGCTCTATCCAAGCTACCAATCAACTCCTTGGATTTCGCTTTTGTGCCTGCCAATACACCAATATCATCAGCAAATCGGAAGTTTGTGATAAGCCTGTCACCTATTTTAACCGTGCCAACATGTTTTTTTAAGGTCGTCTCAATTATTCTCTCCAAGAAGATATTGAAGAGTGTTGGCGAGAGTATACATCCCTGTCTCTCACCCACCGTCGTACGGAACCAATCGCCTAGCGTTCTCTCTACCGAGACTTCGCTTGTCGCCTGCTCATAAAGGTTTGCAATTACCCTCACCATATCACTGTTGAACTTATAATGCTTCATTGTTGACCATAGCGCCGCATGCCACACTCTGTCAAACGTCTTTCTAAAGTCAATGAAGGCATGGTAGAGTTGTTGTTGATACTCTGAGTACTTCTCATTCATTAGCCGAAGATTAAATATCTGCTCGATGGTACTCCTTCCCGCTCGAAACCCCGCTTGTTCTTCGGTTTCAGTCTGTTAAGTATTATTCTTAAGAGAACTTTACTTTGAGACTTATCAGACTGATTGTTCGATATTTAGGTTTCCTAGTTTAGGCAGTGGTATAATTCCTGATTTTGTCCAGCTGGCGGGCCACTCTCCTGTCTGCCAAGTGCTATTGCAGATGCATGTCAGGGAATCAATTGTTGCCTCACCTCCCACTTGTAGGAGCTCGGCTGGAATATTATCCACACCGACAGCCTTCCCTCTCTTCAGCATTTTCACGGCTTCATATACTTCTTCCCTTGTTATCGTTTGATTTTCCTCTAGCAGACTCAATTCAAGAGACATTGCAATTCTTGGGTCACCTGGATCTTCATGCTTATATAGCTCCGAACAGTACTCTGTCCAGCGCTCACGAATATCTTGAGCTTCTGTGAGACATTTCCCACTCTTATCCTGAATCGTTGTATTTCGACTTTTTACAGGCCTTACTAAGTCCTTCACTAATTTATATGCCCCCTTGGCATCATTTCTTCCTAGATTGTGTTCGATATCTGCACACTGAGTCGTTATCCATTCCACCTTGGCCTGTTTCATCTTGGCCTTTATGTTTCCATTTATCTCTCTATATTGCTGAATCCCATCTAGTGTTTTCTTCGCTCTCTTCATTTGTCGTCTCTTGTCACATAAATCCAGTATTTCACTCGAGATCCATGCTTTATTCTTAATCCTGCACCTACCTAGAACCTCAGATGCCGTGGAGATTAATGTCGAATCTTCCCCCATCACCGCTCCAAAGGTCTCTACTACATCCGGGTACTTCAATTTCTCCAAGTCAAATCTCAGTCTAGATATCTCTCTTTTCAGAACTTTCTTTAGTCATCAGCACTAAGTCGTGGTCGCTCCCTATATCAGCCCCTGGGAAACTTCTTGTCCTGGCGTTATTGACGCTAGATCTGAATCTCCTTTGGACCAGAATATAGTCTATTTGACTATGAAGCCTGATCTTGCCCAATCACTTCAATACCTGACATTGTCCAATAATTTGAAGGCCTGGTAGTGTCCAAAAAGTTCAAGGTCTGAACGAGTTCAATCAGTACACTACCTGATTTGGTTCAATCTGCAAATGGGGACACGACATATAGACAGGAACATCAAGGCAGCGACATAGGGAATTGATCGCTCACGCTCAAAGAAAATCTGAGATCTAGTACAATAAATTCCCTAACACTTTGTTCCTGACGGCATTGTTTGTCAGCTAATGGACTACCATTAGCTTTATTTTGCCCTTGCAAAACGGATTGAATTTATTTGTGTTGTGTGTTTGCTGTTGTATTATTTGCGGGCAATAATACCTTGTCTATTAACGGGCAATCATCATTCCATTACTTAAACCCGCAGCGTGTCTGAGACAATAGCCAGAACCCCACAAATCTCACTTTTAGAACAGACCATGTATACTGTTTATAATAACCGACATCGTTGCAATGTAGGCAGAGCTAAAGGTGTTCTATATTTTCAGCGGATAGCGAGTGTGTTTGTATTCTTACGGTTATTGTATTTTGACGGTTATCAATATTTCTGACAGGTCAGCTAAAACCTGAATCGTCTCGTATTTGATTTCAAATTCCATTAGTCTTATGAAAACAAGTTCTTAGCTGTCAGTGTCTGCTTTAAACGTTTCGTCATTATGTAACACAGTGATGATACATACCTCCTCTCTGACGCAATTTTATACTCGATACGAATTATCTCAAAACTCTTTTAGTACCAAGATAGTTATATGTTTCATTTCGTTACCACTGTTCAGAAGATCATTTTTGGCTGTGTTCTTGTTTCACTTCAGCGCGTTCTTGTGTCGATAACTAATGTCTTTGTCATGTCTTTCCAGATCGCAGCCTCCTTCACAACAGCCCTGGACACATGTCGTATCCTTCACACAAACCCTGAACAGATCTCGAGCCTCTTCAGACCATACCTGAACACATATCGAGCCCCCCTTCACACCAGCCCTGAACACATCTTGAGCCCCCTTTCACACCAACCCTGAACACATATCGAGCCCCCCTTCACACCAACCCTGAACACACATCGAGCCCCCCTTCACACCAACCCTGAACACATATCGAGCCCCCTTCACACCAACCCTGAACACATATCGAGCCCCCTTCACACCAACCCTGAACACATATCGAGCCCCCTTCACACCAACCCTGAACACATCTCAAGCCCTCTTCACACCAACCCTGAACACATCTCGAGCCCCCTTCACATCAACCCTGAACACATATTGAGCCCCCTTCACACCAACCCGGAACACATATCGAGCCCCCTTCACACCAACCCTGAACACATATCGAGCCCCCATCACACCAATCCTGAAGACATCTCGAGCCCCCTTCACACCAACCCGGAACACATCTCGAGCCCCCTTCACACCAACCCTGAACACATATCGAGCCCGCTTCACACCAGCCCTGAACACCTATCGAGCCCTCTTCACACCAACCCGGAACACATCTCGAGCCCCCTTCACACCAACCCTTAACACATCTCGAACACATCTCGAGCCCCCTTCACACCAACCCCGAACACATATCGAACCCCCTTCACACCAACCCGGAACACATCTCGAGCCCCCTTCACACCAATCCGGAACACATATCGAGCCCCCTTCACACCAACCCTGAACACATCTCGAGCCCCCTTCACACCAACCCAGAACACATATCGAGCCCCCTTCACACCAACCCGGAACACATATCGAGCCCCTTCACACCAACCCGGAACACATATCGAGCCCCCTTCACACCAACCCTGAACACATCTCGAGCCCCCTTCACACCAACCCTGAACACATCTCGAGCCCCCTTCACACCAACCCTGAACACATCTCGAGCCCCCTTCACACCAACCCTGAACACATCTCGAGCCCCCTTCACACCAACCCGGAATACATATCGAGCCCCCTTCACACCAGCCTTTAACACATTTCGAGTATCCTTCACACCAGCCCTGAACACATCTCGTGTTCTGACACGACGACCAGCATCTCACACGGACATCTTCAAAGTGTCAGTAATATCCTGATATCATCCCCTTATGAGACGACCTCTTCCACATTTCTCTGTCCCCGTGCCTTCCACTATCTGCCTCTCCAAGCTATTATATATTTTCATTTGACCAAATTAACAAAACTTTTTCCTTCTGTTATTGTAAAGCACATGTTCTTTGATAGATAGCTGTTGCACAATATCTCTATTTGATTTCTTCTCTGCCTAAGCTATTTTTACTATCATTCTATAACACTTAATTTCGGAAGGTGATTTCTTTTTCGCAATGTTTGATTGAATGTCCATGTCTGGCACCAATATGTTGCCCAAGAGAGCCCCTGCTCAGTTGAATCTGCCTCTTCTTTTCATTGCCTCGTCACACATGTTGTAGTTCCTGTGGTTGTTTTAGTTGCTTCTGTTGTTGTTGTAGTTGATGTAGTTGTAGTTGCTGTTGTTGTTGTTGTAGTTTCTGTTGTTGTAGTTGCTGTTGTTGTTATACTTTATATACTGGTTTAGAAGACCCTGCAGAGTATGTATACAACCAGTTACATTTACATCACCTTGCTCTAAAATCTATGCGCATCCAGTTTATTCTTAAACGCATTAACTGTCCCTGCCTCCACCACCTCCCCTGGCAATGCATTCCAAGCAGACACCACTCTCTGACTAAAAAAATATTTCCTAATATCTAACCTGGACCTCTCTTTAATCAGCTTGTAGCTATGCCCTCGTGTTATTGTAGGTGGCTGTATTTTAAAAAACTTGTTATAGTCTAATTTATCGATTCCTCTGATCATCTTATAAACCTGTATTAAGTCACCACGAATTCTTCTCTCTTCGAGACACTGTCGGCCTGTTTTTCTGAGTCGTTCCTCATAACTGTAATTCTGGAATCCAACTATCATCTTTGTCGCTCTTTTTTGTATTCTTTCTAGCATGTTTATGTCCCCTCTATGATAAGGACTCCACACCTGTACACAGTACTCCAATCTAGGTCTAACTAAAGCTTTATACAGTTTGACGATCACTTCCTTGCTCCTATGTTTAATATTTCTTTTTATCATACCTAACATTGCATTTGCCTTTTTCACTGCTACCTTAACTTGCTCACTCACCTTTCCTGTATGATCTATTATAACCCCTAGGTCCCTTTCCTTATCTATCTTTCTAATATTGTTTTCTCCCATTCTGTATTTATGTTCCATATTGGATCTACCCATGTGGATGACTGTACATTTATCTACATTAAACTCCATTTGCCAGCTTACAGACCATTCTCGAATTTTATCTAAATCCGACATCAATATATCCACTTCCGCTTTAGATGAGACACTACTGCATAGTTTTGTGTCATCAGCAAATTTTGCAATCATGGATCTCATATCAATGTCCAAATCATTTATATATATCAAGAACAAAATTGGTCCCAAAACCGAGCCCTGTGGCACACCACTTTTCACTTCACTCCACTCAGAGTACTCCTTATTTATGCCCACCCTCTGCCTTCTTCCTGTTAACCAATTTTCAATCCATTTGGCAACTTCGCCACCTATTCCATGTGATTTTAACTTTCGAAATAATCTTTGATGAGGTACTCTATCAAAGGCCTTTGCAAAGTCTAGATAAATAACATCCACTGGCTCCCCTTTATCTATGATTTTAGTAACCTCCTCCATGAATTCTAATAGATTTGTTAAGCATGATCTCCCTCTAGTAAACCCATGCTGACTATTTCTAATTAGATTCAATTTTTCTAAATGCATTACAATGTTTTCTTTGATTATTGACTCTAACAATTTACAGACTATGCTCGTTAAACTCACCGGTCTATAATTTGCCGGATCTGATTTTTTGCCTTTTTTGAATAAGGGGATCACTCCTGCATCTTTCCAATCCCGTGGAACAATCCCTTTTGTAAGTGATTGAGAACATAATATAGCCAATGGTTTTGCTAGTTGGTTTCTAATTTCATACAGCAATTTTGGGTGAATACCATCTTGACCTGGACATTTATTCACTTTCAACCCCTCCAATTTTTTAAAAACCATTTCCTCTGTAATACAGATTGATCTTAATCCCGCTGTATCCATGTCTCTTTGAAAAATATCTATAGGCTCTGGGATCCCGGAGCAGTCCTCCTTTGTGAAGACTGTGCCAAAGTACTGATTAAGCAGATTAGCAGCCTCCCTATTCTCACTTATTATTTTCCCTGTACTGTCTATGAGAGGGCCTACTTTGTCTTTCGTTCTTTGTTTATTTCTAACATAAGAAAAGAAGCTTTTACTGTCAGTCTTGATCCTCTGAGCAAGTTTTTTTTCAAAGTCTATTTTTGCTGTTTTATTCGCTTTCTGAGATATGTTCTGCTTGTCTAAATATTTTACATATGTTTCTTTTGATTTACCTGCCTCTATATATTTTTGCCATGCTTTATTTTTTGCTCTTCTACATTTCACTACAAATCTAGTTATCCACTTTTTACGCTTGGGGTTTACCTCCCTACATGGAACACATTCCTCTTTTAGCGTTTCTAGAACTGTTTTAAAACTTTCCTTACTCCGACTCACATAATCTGATCAGTATGTCCCACCTGACCCCGACTAACATAGTCTGATCAGTATGTCACACCTGACCCCGACTCACATAATCTGATCAGTATGTCCCACATGACTCCGACTCACATAGTCTAATCAGTATGTTTTACCTGAGTAGACGTTAGCCTCCGCTCCTCGAAAAGAAGACCACAAAACGTCTTGTACAGACACAGATTTCAAACACGAACAGACCACATAAAACAATACATACACCAGCATGTCTCATGATCAATTTCACATTTTTAATTGATTTTCACATAAATTTAGCAACGAAGCCAACAGATCAAACCAAATTTGTAAACAGTAACATATAGGAATCATTGATTGAGATTCATCATTTAAAAGAAAAAGGTATATGGTAGTCATGTTTTTTCGAGCTCGCTTCTCCATATTCCAGAAACCATGACAGAATCTTCTGCGTCGTTATAAGCATTCACATGAAATGTATTTGCGTTTAATATTTGAGAGAAAGCGAGACTGATATTGGACATTTTTACTGAGCTTTTTTGTAATGCCCATACTACCTTGCAACACATAAGATGAAAACAAACTATCTTTGAAAACATTTACAAATTATTATTTTATTTTACAATTAAGAGCAAATTTCATCAATGCAGGTTCAACCATACGTAACATCTGACGACTTACAAAGTCGCAAAAAAGGAACAAAATTTAGTTTTACATTTATTTGTAAAAACAGTTGCAGGATATATAAATTTTTAAAAACACACACATTAGCAGCAGGATTGCATTTACACAGTTACAAGCAATGCATAATAAAGAGGAAGCCCTCAAAGTTTATAGAGAAAGAACATAATATAAACAAACACGTGTATTTATCAAGACAATTGCAAACAGCAAAACAAAACCAGAAAGAAAATGTGTTTAGTTAGGGCAATGGTTCTCATTCCTTTTTTAATGCTCCATTCCACCATTCTCGCCCGTATTCAGAACATTATTTCTCCTCTTAGCCTTTGTTAAGAACTTTATATCCTCTCTTAGCCTTTGTTGAGAACTTTAAATCCTCTCTTAGCCTTTGTTGAGAACTTTATATCCTCTCTTAGCCTTTGTTGAGAACTTTATATCTTCTCTTAGCCTTTGTTGAGAACTTTATATCCTCTCTTAGCCTTTGTTGAGAGCTGTATATCCTCTCTTATCCTTTGTTGAGAACTTTATTTCCTCTCTTAGCTTTTGTTGAGAACTTTATATCCTCTCTTAGCCTTTGTTGAGAACAATATTTCCTCTCTTAGCCTTTATTGAGAACATTATTTCCTCTCTTAGCCTTTATTGAGAACATTATTCCCCCTCTACGCCTTTGTTCATAACATCACTGTCTCCTCCCCCTTCCACCTCTGTTGATAACATCATTACCCCCTTCGCCTTCATTCAGAACATAACTCTCCCCTTCCCAAGATAGTTTAAATAAAAGGTCTTCTAATTGTGTATATACAGTGCCCCCCTCCCTCCCCCCAGCTTTAAAATTCCTTTTGGGTAGGGGAATTACCTACTTGTTGAGAACCCTTGCGATAGAGAGATGCTCTCACGCCTACGTTTTCGGACGCCATTGTAATCTTCAGCCACAGCTACACAGGAGCCGAGCAAAGCCTGAACGAGCTGAATGAAGCAGACAAGGCGGTTGTCCTGAACATAAATAGACAGAAGACTCCATTTTTCCTGTAGACTTTCTACTGGGGAACTGCGATTGGGGAATGAGCCCAGTGGACAAGTCTGCGTAAGTCTGTCTACCTATGGATCTAGAAGTAGTCGGCACATGTCAAACGTATTGATATATCGATCAATGAGATAGACTGGATAGTCACTGTGACTAAGACCTACACCGAAAAAATGTATCTCATATCGGCGAAGTAACAGCTGAGACGCGATGAATTGTCGCATCAGAGGTAGAAAGAGAGAGAGACAAGATACATTTTTGGACATCAGATGCAGCGCACAAGACTAAAATCAAGAGTTAGTTTCGCACAGTCAATTCAGTCCCTACAGACTAGTCCGGGAAAACGCAGCACCGAAAGATTGATCGAGAAGGGAGGAACCTGCGCCTGGACATCTCCTGCCCTACGCAACATGGAAGTCACTAAATAGTCTTCGAACCGGCGTATCACGGGAAAACCTTACAAGAGAGGGATAAAGGAATGATGAAACATGCAAATGTGGAGGAACACAAGACCAAGACCACGTGTTTGTTCTGCCCAAACCTCCCTGAGACTTGAGGCGTGGGCGACCTGGTGAGTGGTAACGACATGGCAATCCATGTGGCTGAATACTGGAAGAATGATGCGTGACGTAGTGCCCGACACACGGAAAACAAGCCATAAATAAATAGCATGTCCTTTGCAGAACGTCACTTCTTACAACCACCAACCTATTTGGATGTTATAAGTTTCTTGGCAAGTGTGCAGCACGGTAAGTTATCATTACTTTCCGTACGTGGATGAGCGAAAAAAAACACAGCATGGCTGCCAAACTGTACACGAGCATGATTTGAGCCGGGTGCGTTGGGGTTGTGAAACGGACATAAGCAGTACCTGGAGATAATGGTGTTGGAGTAAAAATCAGGAAGCTCTTAATCGGTACATCACGGAACAAAACATTAATTTATCTCGTCAGCCACATGTAGGCAAAGTAATAAATATAGTCTTAAAGATAGTAATAGATTCCCAGCAACAAATAAATTGCAGTACAAAAACAGCAGCACAGTTAAATAGTCTTTTCAATGGGAATACAGAGTTCATATGAAGAGCAAGTAAAGATTTCTTCTTGAAAACAGCTTTCTTCTTTCTTTCTCTTTTCTTTCCTTCCTTTTTCTGTCTTTCTTTTCTCTCTTTTTAATTTGTCTTCAACTTATACTTGCATTTATCTTATTCTTTGACATTTTTTAAACGTTGTCCTCTTCTGTTTTCTTTCTTCTTCCTCTTCTTCCTTATTTCTTCTTCTTCCTTTCCTGTTTTTTTCTTTCTGTTCATTCATTATTTTCGCTTCATTTTTTTCGTCACTCCTTTTTCTTTTAGTTTTTTTTCTTTATTTGTCTTTTTACTTTTTGTCTTTCTTTCTTTCTTCTTTCTATCTCATTTCATTTTCTTCATACGCTATTCTGTCTCCTTCTATCTTTTTTTTCCGTTTTCTCTCCTTCTCCGTGCTTTTTTTTCGTTACTCTTTTTTTTTCTTTTTCCTGCCTACTTTTCCTTTTTTTCTTTTGTCTTTATCTTCTGCTAATTCCTTAATTTACTTATTCTTCCTTTTTATTATTGTTTACTTATTCTTTTTTAAATCTTTATTTTTCTTCCTCATCTTTCTTTCTCTCCTTCATTTGTCTTCTTTTCTTTCCTTCTTTCTATTCCTTTTTATTGGTCGTCTTCTTCTTTGTCTTCTTCTTCTCTTATTTTTCTTTTTCCGCTTCCTAAAGTTCTTTGACCTTTTCTCATCCTTTCATTCCTTCTTCTCTTCTGCTTATCCCTCTGATTCTTGACTTATAACGTATCCACCATTTTACTTCACGTAAAGGTTCGCAAACCTTGCTGACCACCCCAAACACCACGAAATTGTTCCCAGTGTGAAATTCTATGATTTCACAGATTACAGAATACTAAAAACAATCACACACAAAAAACAAACACACAACAAGATTTAACTATAGAGCCATCACAACAATTCACACAAGTCACGATGTCCTAAAAGACGCACTTGCCTCTCACATTAATCGGGATTGTTTCTTGTAATATTTGCAAACACAAATTAATAAAAACATACTTAAAGAATCAAACAAGTACACAAATATAGCAGTATGTAGTTATTGTTGAAGGCATATTTCCTTATTTGCTTCTTATAAGAATATTAAACGGGCTAACATGTCATGTTAAAGTTTCACCTTAATCATATAGTGTTTGGAACTTAAGCTGTGGAATGTGGAAGAAAAATATGGACAAATAAAACATCTCAACACAGAGATAATGCTTATGTTAAGGCCATTTGAGAATAACATCGTACACAATTATTTACATCATGGAAATCAAACATTTTTTACATTAAAATATTTTACAATTTAGTTCCATGTGTATGTATGTTTGTATGTATATCAGATATGATATTTCTATCTCGGTAGCATGATATCATCCGCTAGGCGCAGCGGTCCCGATATGTCAAGGCGGGTCGGACTAGCTGCGACTGCTATGCACGACCTCCGATGTGGTGTGGAGTAACGGCAACATGCCCCTTGGGACAACAATCCGGAACCAGTCCTCCATTGTTCCAGTCCTGCTATACGGCTCAGAAATATGGATATGTCTGAAACATGACATGCTGGAGGCTTTCCGCGTGCGCAACCAGAGGCGTATCCTGGACATCCAATGGCATGACTACATCCGCAACGTGGAGGTCTCCGCTACAACAGGCCTCCTCCCAATCTCAGAAAGATTTGACCGCCGCCGAGTTTCTTTCTCCGGTCAGATTGTACGACTGGGCTGAAAACCCCGGCCCACAAGATACTACACAAGTCTCGGTTTCTCGGCGCCATAAATCTTCCCTCGTCCGGATGGAGGTGCAGAAGAGGCCGCTCCACGTACAGTTGACTTCAGCAAATATCAACCCCCCCCCCCCCCCCCTGGACGAGGCCAGAAACCACACCGTAGGAGTGGGTCATGGATGGGGCCGACCGACCCAACGGGCCTCAGACGCCTAAAAGAACATTATTAATAATGATACAGTGTTAATGGTTGAGGATCCAGTACATCTGCAGAACATAAAGTTATTGCCCATCGCTAAGCGATGACGGCCACAACATCAGACGGTTCTGTCTTAATAATGGGATGTGCGCTGTATGAGGATTAAAGTGAGGAAGAATATGCGCTGGTCATCAATCCCTCTCTTGCAGAACATAATGGATAAACAGCAAGACCCAGCAATGTGTGTTGGAAATTAACATAAAAAAAGCTAACGTTATGGGGTTCATCAAAAGGAAAGAAAGTCCACATAAATGGATTCATAAATGGATTCATTCTGGAACAAGTGCCATGGTCAGCTAATTACGGCGGATGGCAAAGGCGAAAGGGAGATCATTAAGAGATATTCAATGGCAAAGAATACATTAAACAGCATGAGACATACACTTCTGTCCAGGCAGATATTTCAAAACTTAAAAATGAGAATCATTAAAGGCCGTGAACGATGGGATACAAAGGGGCGTGATTGGGACTCTCTTACAATGTGGTGCAATTGGTGTCTCTGGTTGTTTTTGTAAAATTTGGGTAAATAGGGTGGTTTAACTATTAATATCACGTTCGAGGGAGGTGCACTGCGTATTGCAATTTCAGAAAAACTGGCCAACGGTGACTGGAAAATAAAATAATTCGAGGTGACTTAATACAGGTTTATAAGATAATCAAAGAAAAAGATAAATTAGACTATAGCACGTTTTTCCCCAAAATACAACCACTTACAAGAACAAGAGGGCATAGCTACAAATTAACTTAAAGAAAGATCCAATTTAGATATTAGGAAATATTGTTTTAGTCATGGAGTGGTGAATGTTTGAAATGCATTGCCACGAGAAGTAGTGTAGGCAAGGACAATTAGTGCAGTTAAGAATATATTGGTTACGTATAGCTTCTAGAACAATGAAATGTAAATGTAACTGGTTGTATAGAGACTCTGCATGAACGTTAAGAATATATTGGTTACGTATAGCTTCTAGAACAATGAAATGTAAATGTAACTGGTTGTATAGAGACTCTGCATGAACGTTAAGAATATATTGGTTACGTATAGCTTCTAGAACAATGAAATGTAAATGTAACTGGTTGTATAGAGACTCTGCATGAACGTTAAGAATATATTGGTTACGTATAGCTTCTAGAACAATGAAATGTAAATGTAACTGGTTGTATAGAGACTCTGCATGAACGTTAAGAATATATTGGTTACGTATAGCTTCTAGAACAATGAAATGTAAATGTAACTGGTTGTATAGAGACTCTGCATGAACGTTAAGAATATATTGGTTACGTATAGCTTCTAGAACAATGAAATGTAAATGTAACTGGTTGTATAGAGACTCTGCATGAACGTTAAGAATATATTGGTTACGTATAGCTTCTAGAACAATGAAATGTAAATGTAACTGGTTGTATAGAGACTCTGCATGAACGTTAAGAATATATTGGTTACGTATAGCTTCTAGAACAATGAAATGTAAATGTAACTGGTTGTATAGAGACTCTGCATGAACGTTAAGAATATATTGGTTACGTATAGCTTCTAGAACAATGAAATGTAAATGTAACTGGTTGTATAGAGACTCTGCATGAACGTTAAGAATATATTGGTTACGTATAGCTTCTAGAACAATGAAATGTAAATGTAACTGGTTGTATAGAGACTCTGCATGAACGTTAAGAATATATTGGTTACGTATAGCTTCTAGAACAATGAAATGTAAATGTAACTGGTTGTATAGAGACTGCATGAACGTTAAGAATATATTGGTTACGTATAGCTTCTAGAACAATGAAATGTAAATGTAACTGGTTGTATAGAGACTCTGCATGAACGCTTCCTGTACAAAACTACATTTATCCTGTTTTCCTCGCTGATGAGGTTCGAATGGCGATTAATTTGGCTGGAGAATAAGTGCTGATTGGCCTGCCAGTCACCGTGATGTGTGTAGAATTGGTTTGCCCTTTAAACTCAATAGAAAAGAAAACAACGTGTTTGTGTTACTATGTTCGAACACACGTCACGACACTTGGAGATCAGTTTTCTAACCGATGGACCATCCGCTACTCAATATACATGACACGAACTTTAATGGATGCTACTGTTCTTCATTACACCGTGTGCAAATAATAATACTGATGCTACTACTACTACTACTAATAATAATAATGACGATAATAAGACCTAGTGGTCTGCCGGGGTCTTTGTGTATGACAAGGAAAAGAATAGCACCACTGCCTCACAGGAAGCATGTCGTAAGAGGCGACTAACTGTATGACATGGCATAACACCGGCCATGGTTAGGTGGTTTGTTTAGAGCAGCATAAATGGCGCCTAACAGGCTGTGGGCTTACTTTACTCTAGTGTTTGAGTCTATAAAGATGAACCCCCACACCTGTTAACCACTCTCCGTAAGCGATTGTCCTAACGCAGCGGAGAATTAAGCTGCTCAAGCCTTGCCGGCTAAGCAGGAAACCCTTCTACCAGCTACATCCAGCTCATACCAGAGCTGAGACCTGCACAGGAGCATCTGCCACTGTAGAAGTACAGGTCGACTAAGAACTAAGAACACTAATAATAACAATAACATTAAAAATAACAATACAAATAAAATAATGCTAAATACTAACAATAATAACAATACAAAAATAATAATAATAATAACATTAATGATAACAATAACAATTATTATTATTATAATTTGTCCAGCGTCGTCAAGAAGGACGGTCAACATCATCCTAATGACAAACTGCATCTTTTAGTTTGGATGTGCTTGTCACTGATCTACTCAATGGAGCGCAGACAGGTCTAAGACGTGATTTGCGAACGTAATCTACAGCTGCCCCTTGTACTGGTATTCCCTCTGCTCTATCCTAGGATGTATATGTTTACATCAGTGTATATACATATCAGCGTCGACCTAACCGCGGCTCTTTGACATATATTGTGCGACTCCAGAAGTAGCATTGACTATTTTATTTTGTGCATCATAAATGAAAAGGCCGATTAAAAAACGTTCAAGATTTATAGTTATTTATTGGGTGTAAACCGTAGATCATTATCGTATCGCAAATGCTCGATATACGGTTAATGAAAACGAATCAATGATGATTTTACCAACATTTGGTATATATATTAAATATATTTGTACTCGTGTATGTACTTTGTGGTTATTAAAACTAGTACACACTATCAGTTTGACAAATGCGTTCACGAATATATATGATTACGTACATTTTTATATTAAATATTTATTACAATTTTGAATAATCCAAACAGGAGTGTGTACTATTTGTCCATGTCTATTGTCATTCAAATAATCTGACATTTCTGCCGTGTGGCTTTATGGCTAATTGGCTACCATGATATATATATATATATATATATATATATATATATATATATATATATATATATATATATATATACGTGTTTGCTTTCCGTGTCCATGGCACAGGGCAGAGGTCCAGTGTTCTGTCGTACTGACCGCCTTGTCGTTATCATCTAGCAAATCATTCGTCGTACTTATTATTTGTGTGCACTTATCTATACATGTATTTAGCATAAAGGCTATGATCGCGGTCTCCACCAAGGCGGCTAGACATGTTGAGGCCCTGATCTATAGATAGCTGTTGATGCTATATTTGACAATTGTTAGCAGAGAATAACAGAACAGCATATGTTTTTTTTAAGAGGCCCAACTCAGAATGCGAAGAATTCATTTGTAACTTTGTATAGCTTATGGCTAAATCCTAATTTCTATGCAGCCTTGAGGGTCACTTGCTTTGGGGAACGAAATCGGGAGTAAACCCTGACGAAAAATGTGCATCATGTGCTATATCCAGTCTTCTTGGCTATGTCTTGCCACCAGATTAAGGTGGCTGGAGACGAGAGACGAGGGCTGACTCAGCGGAAAACGTTTCCACTTTAGTCCCGAGTGATCCGCCGGTATCTCTGTATATGTCAAATACAGGTAGAGCACCACTGCCCCTCATATAGCGTATGTTGTAAGAGGTGGCTAGCTGTGTGATATGGCATAACACCGGACATGGTTAGGTGTTTGCTAAGAGCAGCATAGATGGCGCATAACAGGCAGTGGGTCTACTTTTGTCTAGTGTTTGAGTCTATTAAGATGTACTCACACATCGGTTAGCCACCCTCCAAGTAACTGGTTGTATGCAGACTCCGAGAGTCTTCTAAGCCAGTATAAAGACGTTGTGTCAACCTAACCAAGCAGATTGTTATACAGCGCCGTACATAAATCTGCAAGAAAAAACAAATTAAATATCTAAATCTAGCCCCAGCAATCATTCACAGTTTCTAGCATGTTAGCATGTACGGGGAGATGGCAATTGAAGGAGAATGACTCGTCTATTTTCTGTAGGGTGACATTTGTTGATGTGTCTCGTTAGGCCGGGCGAGCTATGGAATGTACTAGAGCAATATTTACAAGAGTACATCTCCGATGCGTGAGCATATCGCGAGTGCTTGTCCAGTGCTGCTTTGCTAGCGAAGGTCATGCAGCATGTACTGCAGGCCAGGACAGCAGTGAGTCCGTGAGTCATAGACTCGTGTTTGATTCGAGCTGAGTCACTCGTGAAACTTTTACCACAAACGCTACAGTTACTGGTACTGATATTGCCGTGTTGTTCTCCACTATCCGTGGTTGCTTGGTTACCATTGAATACAATATTGTCGTTCGTCGTAATGTCGCCGCCGGCTGTCTGATCAGTCTTTGTGAGGTTGTCTTGTTTGCCATGTTGGCTGAGGATATGTTTACGGAGGTATGCCTGACGCTGGAATTTCTTTCCGCAAACTGGGCAGCCAATCTGTGGGTTGGCTTGGTGTTCTGATAATGCTGTCTGGCGCCGCTGATCTTCAAATTGATGCTGATAGTGGCCACCTTTGACGTGGGTCAGATCTAACGGTGGAGATGATGTTAAGGACGGAGATGATGAAGATGACGACGATGATGAGGATCGAGAGAATATTGTGGAATCGTTTGTTTCTTGGCGAATGCTTTTATGCGTCAGATCTTCAATGTGAATTTCATCAGTTTTACCAAGACATGATTTTATTGTGGAATTGTTATAACTACTAAATGTGTCTGAGATGTAAGGCGTACTGACCGTGGTAGTGGACGTTGTGGTTGTGGTTGTGGTCTGATAGTGCCTGTTATGGGAGCTGAGGACTTGCAAAACAAGCGATCTTTCCTCTGAGGTTAAACTACTACCATAAGTCACTGGCGTGTTATGTAAAGGATTAAGGGCTATTACAGTTTCTGGCCTAATGAATGAGTCCTCACTAACAGTTGAAGGGTAAGATAAACTATTTTTAGTTACTGGCCTTTTAATCTCCACCTCGGCTGCCGTTTGGATCTGTGGTACACTAAATAAAAAGCCATTTTCTTTCGTCTCGGAGTTACTAGACATAAATGGAAGCTTCACAATATCGTCTGTTTTACTAAAGGCAGGGCTTTCCTTGCCATTTAACGCAACGTTCACAGAGTCTGTTCTCTTAATATCGTTAGTAATAGACTCACACGCGCTGTTCACCATTGCATTGTTAATGCCTGCAAGGTATCTATTAGGCGAAGGTGACCCAGGCAGCGATGTTTCTGTGTTCGTTTCTGTCATTCCATTACTGTTGAATTCCTGTTTGGGAGCAATCTTTTGGTTGGAGAGGTTCTTGGTGACAATGCTGGTAGCTATCTTGTTCTGTCCGGATACCCGAGGTTTGTGCCAGCGCCTGTGACTTGCCAGATTGGCGGGGCAGTTGAAGACCTTCTCACATTCCGGGCACCTGTACTCCACGTGGATTATACGGGAACATCTGCAAATTGAAATGACAAGAAAATTAATTTGTGTAAAATATTGTATTATTCATTTTGTAATTAAATCACAGTTTCTGGTCAGTTATCGCTACCACTCACTGAACGTTGGTATGTCAGAGTGAGAGGGAAGAAACCACACTTGCCTACCAGGACACCAGTGATGGAGTACGTTTCCAAGTCGACCCCCTCTGTCCAGCAGAAATTGCTTACCCGACTCTGTAACTATGTTAGTGTATGTCTTTGTGACGGAGTGGGAAGATAAATATAACTGTGGGTCAGGTACCAATTCACAGTTTAACATGCAGGAGCGTACCTCAAATGGGATCCAAACTCGATCGAATTGAGGTGAGAGACAACTTCTTTACCATAATGTTACTCATAACTAAAACTTACCCCACCCCGCCCCCTAATATAATATATATATATATATATATATTTATATATATATATATATTCAGGGCAGAATACATGCAATGGACATGAGGTGCTATAGAAGACTCCTAAATGTTACATATAAAGATCGTGTCACGAACGTAGGAAACGTAAGAGAGTTGAAGATGCTATTGGTCCTTTTGAAGATCTGTTCACAGCTATCAAAAGACGAAAGATGGCCTGGTGCGGGCACGTCGCGAAGTCCAACGGAATTACCAACTCGATACTCTTTGGTTCCGTACCGGGACAGAGACGGCGAGGACGTCCAAGGAAGAGATGGGTAGACAACATCACTGAGTGGTCAGGCCTTCGTACCGGGGAGATACGACAGGCGGCGACGGACAGAGAGGGATGGCGTGGGATTTTGGGAGTGTCTTCATGTGTGCCCCAACGACCTGATGGGTTACGGGGTGAACTGAATTGATATATATATATATATATATATTTTACACAACACCTCACCTCTCCCCCCCTCTCCCAAAAAAATAAATAATATATATAGGCACAAAGAATATACGCCACAAATATGCGCCCAAAAACACTCTCTCCCGCCCCCACAATATACGCTCACAAAAACATGTGCCAAAAATCTTACGCCCCAAAAATAAACCCCCCGAAAAATATATACGCAAAATATACCTCTCAAACAAATGAAATATTCACCCAAAATATATTTCGCAAAACTATATACGACCCAAAAATATTATACCAAAGAAATATATGACAAAAAATAATAAAAACATAATTTACCCTCCCCAAAATATAACCACCCCCCCACCCCCTAGTACACGTCCAAAAATATACAACCCTGCCCCCCCCCCCCTCCCGCACCCCAAGAAAAAAGTATACGTCCCCCAAAAAAAATATTTGCCCCAAAAATATACGCCAAAACATATTCGCCCAAATAATATACGCCCAAAGTACAGGCTTTAGCTAACAATCACGATAGTCATGGACCCGGAAGTCAAGCCAAACTGATCGAATGTTGTTCTGAATTTCTTTGTCAATGAAATCTGAAACAGTTGTAGCGTGCGAGTAACAGCTGGGAATATACCGTTGCCTTGGGCGGTTAAGGTGGCTTTAATGAAGTATACTTCGATTGATCCAAGTGTATTGTGTTCGACTCATTATTTTTTCTGACTCTAATTATTATACCTGATTTCCTTGTAAGTGTGTGGTAGCTTGTTAGATGTAAATCAATCTTTGTTTTTAGTTTTTCAGTATTATTATTTCATGCAGAATTTGTTCTGAATCTTTGCTCTGTTAATAGATTTCTCCAAGGTAAAAATGACTGGGATGTGTTTACTACATTGTTTATATCTTACTTCTTAGTCGACCTGTACTTCTACAGTGGCAGATGCCCCTGTGTAGGTCCCAGCTATGGTATGAGCTGGGTGTAGCGTAGCGGGCTAGGCTCGAGCAGCTTAATACTACGCTGCGTTGGGACAATCGCTTACGGAGCTTGGTTAACTGATGTGCCAGTTCATCGCAATAGACTCAAACACCAGAACAAAGTAGACCCGCAGCTTGTTAGGCGCCATTTATGCTGCTCTAAACTAACTGGCTGATGTTATACCATGTCACACAGTAAGTCGCCTCTTTCAACATGTTCTCTGTGAAATAATTCACCTAACTGTGAGTTTATCATTTCTTTCTCTTTGGGGATGACGTAACAAGAACATAAGCAGGTACACTTGTTCATACAAGCTTTTATTTCTGTCAAATAATATTACAAATTAAATTTTTGGTATCAAGATACTGAGCAGCGCATGTGCTGCAGTGGTCAGCGACCCGTAGCTGACTGCTAGCGTCAGGGCCAGAGAACCAGAGCTGCCAAGACCCTTCTACACCTCCACGCGGTGATCCTGGATAACAGACTGCAGCAGGGCAGACTGGCTAAGGAGAAAGGATCGAAGAGGGAATGCTAACCCAGTATTCAAAAATGCTTGCTGAAGTCGGATATGTTGGACCGAAAGGTGCAAATATCGCAGTCAAGCTGTAAACATTCAACGCATTCCGTTCTCTGGACTACATTCTGCTACTTAAGCCCTTTCAGAGTTTGGTAGCGGGAGATTGAGAACGAGCGAAGCCAAGCAAAGCCAAGCTAAGCCAAGCCAAATTATATTTAGCACTACACGGATGTAATTTATTTTTTATTTCAGCTATGTTTTGGCGTTTTGTATTGTTTTTTTTAAAAAGTATGTCCGGAAAACAGAAATAGGCTCCCGTTACAGCCGATTCTGTGGTAACCTTGCGTCAAAAAGAAGCGGGGTAGACCCAGAGATACTCTACGCAGAACTATCACAAGAGGGGGGGGGGGAGTGCAGCGTACAGGCTAAGGAACATTCTAGAACTACAGAGTGTTAAGGCGGACCTATCGAACTTGAGAATTCTAAGTACTTCCGTCTATTGCGCTCAAAGGCCATAGAGTGGGATTTTGTTTTCTTATATACAAAGTTTTATGTGTTCACCTGTCCCATCCATATAACTTAGTCAGGTATATTTCTCGTAATGGAATTGAAGAGATCCAGTTGGTCAACATTAATTGCCGAATCTTTGAAAATGGTCATTGTTCATGTCGTAGATAGTATATAAACATGCTGAAAAAGATACGAAAAAAGAGCGACAAAACTGATAGTTGGATTCCGAAAGTTATGAGGAAAAACTCCGAAAAACCAGTATACAGTGTCTAGAAAAGAATTCGAGGTGACTTAATAAAAGAGAAGAATTCGAGGTGACTTAATAAAAGAGAAGAATTCGAGGTGACTTAATAAAAGAGAAGAATTCGAGGTGACTTAATAAAAGAAAAGAATTCGAGGTGACTTAATAAAAGAGAAGAATTCGAGGTGACTTAATAAAAGAGAAGAATTCGAGGTGACTAAATAAAAGAGAAGAATTCGAGGTGACTTAATAAAAGAGAAGCATTCGAGGTGACTTAATAAAAGAGAAGAATTCGAGGTGACTTAATAAAAGAGAAGAATTCGAGGTGACTTAATAAAAGAGAAGAATTCGAGGTGACTTAATAAAAGAGAAGAATTCGAGGTGACTTAATAAAAGAGAAGAATTCGAGGTGACTAAATAAAAGAGAAGAATTCGAGGTGACTTAATAAAAGAGAAGAATTCGAGGTGACTTAATAAAAGAGAAGAATTCGAGGTGACTTAATAAAAGAGAAGAATTCGAGGTGACTTAATACAGGTTATAATCAAGGAGAAGGATACATTAGTCTGTAACAAGCCGCCTTCAAGAACACAATGAATTTGCAAATGAATTTTAAAAAAGTTCCAGATTAGATTCCAGGAGACATATTTTAGTCTGTGGCGGTGTACGGTCTTAAAACATGGACAATACACAAATGGGAGGAGACATTCTTGGAGCCTTTTGAGGTGTGTAGTTAAGGAAAGATGAATACGTGAGTGGGGCGGAGAGGGAATCAAACGAAAGGGTGTTGTCGAAGTAGGAAAGGAAAGAAAGCTGCTACAGAAGATACAAAAACAACGATTTCCACAGCTGGGCCACAATATAGGTCATGAGGGCCAAGTAAAGACGGTCTTGGAAGACAGAACACAGTGAGAGTGAACATGGGGTAGACCACAGCCTACTGTAGATACAGACCTTCTGATTCACGGAGGAATTTCTTTGAAACGTTACATTCCAAGGCTGACTAAATAACGGAACTAGCATGTGTCAACTCTCTGTGCAACTATAATAGCGTGTTCGGGACACAAAGATTGATAAGCAGTTTGTTTCAGGGCAGAATTCTATGAAAGGATCACTCTCAAGAGTGATTTGTTATGTTTTGAACCGTAAACTATTTTATTTCTCTGTGTGGAGCATGGATTGGTTATAAATCTTGGCAAAATATGAGTACCGTTATTTAGTCGGCCTTGGAATGCGACGTTTTATAAGGATTTTCTCGATGAGTCAGTCGGTCTATCTAATGTAGGTTGTGGGTAGACCAAGAAATGCATTTGTGACACAGGCATGGCAGTGAAGACTTTGCTGATCTATAGATGGCCAAAGATTGCAGGCAGTAATGGGAAGGCATTCCTCAGCTTGTAAACCAGTTCCAGAAGCGAATAACTGACTGCTTGCATCAGGGTCTGCGAACCATAACTGAGCAAGATCCCATTCCGCCTCCACAAGGGAGGAGGAAGGTGGAAGTTGGAGAGAACAGGGAGGAGTGAGATGAAGGTCGAAAGGGGAGTGAAGAGGTAGGAGGGCAGGAAGAGGAAAGAGGCGGGAGGAGAAATGAATGAAAGAATAAAGGAAGGAAAGAAGAAAGAAAGGAATGAAGGAAGGAATCAGCAAAGAAAAATGAAAAATGAGGAAGAAGTGGATGGAAGGAGAGAGCAAGGGAGGGATAGAAGACGATGATGACCATGGAGCAGAGGAATGACGCACATACCTGTGTTGTGCCAGTTGGAAAGCATCCTCGTAGAACTCCTTACAGAGTTGACAGATGTAGTCCCCTATCTTGTTGTCAATCTTGTCCAATTCCGCTCTTGCCTCAGGCGTAACTTCCACGAAATTGAAGCTGGGCTCTATGTCCCCGTATACGACCTTTCCATCTTCCTGTGAACAGAACGTTATGAATATGAACCCCTTGTTATCAGTCCATACGATAAATGTAACATAATCTGCAGTGTAATTGATATCTGTCAAAATAACTACATTTGTATGCAGTTGACGAAGCAGCTTGTAGAAAAAGAACAAATATGCTAGAAGGCATTGTGTGATATGGATTTTATCAATATATTAATATACATGTCGTATGAATATAATATGTGTTGTTGATATGTATTTTAGAAACACGTTTTCCACTATTAACGTTTTTGTTTTGTTTTAATTAAACACGCTCAATCATCATGTTGCATGTTCTTTGTAGAACGTCGCTCACATCACAGCCAGCCGATACGAATCTCGGCCTGCAGTCGATCTTCCCATCTACTCCATGTTCATGTTTAGAGTATCTTTGATATCTTGTATCCACCTTCGTAGTGGTCGACCCCTACGTCACCTTCCAGGTACCATGCCCTTCATGACCGTTCTTTCCAGTCCGTCATGACGTCTGACGTGGCCGAAAAAATTCAATTTCTGAAACATAACATTGTTTATGAGCCGGTTTTCTTCAACATTCAGGTCTCCTAGGATGGTTGTATTTTTCACTTTCTTTAACCAAGGTATTTTCTCCTGTAACATTTTGTTTCGAACGCTCCAATTTTCTTCGTTGCTATTTGTGTCCATGTCTCGCACCGTACATTGCCACAGGGAATATGCATGCTCTCAGGATCTTCAGTTTTAGTTGCTTGTTAGTATTGCGCCATAAATTGTGCATGTTGTCTTCTGATGTGGCCGAAGTATTTACATTTTTTGTTCATGATGTTATGAAGCAGTTCTCCCTTATAGCAAACTCTTGTCAAATGTGTGCTTTCTTTTGTTTCGGTCCATGGTATTATAAGGATATTTTTTATAACATTTCAACTCGAAGGACTCTATTCAAATACGCTAATTTAAATAAAATTGGTTCACCAATAATTTGTTACGACAATTAAAATAAATACAAGCTGCTAGTCATACATGTCCAAGAGAGCACTTGTGTGACAGAAACGACGATATGTCTCCTGCAACACTGACATGATTTCTCAAAAGGTGACTAACAATGCGGTAAAATATTCTCTAACTCGTTGGATCTGTACATCTCGCAATTTATACATGCGGATCGTCGAGCCTGTGTGGAAAAACTCTCCCGCTTTGAAATAAAGTTTAAGAAACAATGTGCAGCATCGTAACAATATCACGTAAACAATAACCACAATCGAAAGTGCATTTCAAAGTGTATTAGGGAGCAGAGATCATGCATCCTGAGTTATGTCTTGCTACTGGTACTAGGTAGAGAGTGAGGTTGATAACCAACATAGTTTCTTTCTCATTATAATCCAAATACAGCGCAAGTTACATCAAGACCAATCCGTCTAATGATGTCGCCACAATTGTTTGGCATGGACAACTTTTTGTTTAAGAACTCAATTAATATTTCTGTAAAATTTATTTTGAAAAGTTAAAATAAAATAAAATTCAATGATCCAAACTAAGTAGCTACTGAACAAATGATGAACACAATATCAATAAAGAAATAAAGAGCTGAAAAAAGATGACACGTCGTAAAATAGTTGCAGAAGAAAAAGAGAGTTCCACATCATCTAATAATAAATCTCTTCATTAATCTGTTTGGGAAAGGGGGGGGGGGGCGGGGTCGAGCAGCAATCAGATGTTATATTCTATTTCGCGTGAGTCTTCCTTGTTTGGGACTTGAGTTAGCTTGAATTACGTTCATGGAGTCTGTTAAAATGACCTGTTTTCTTTACAGTTGTATTTTGGCTGATAGGAATATGAGTTGCTGCAGCTGTTGCTCCAGCTCTGATATTGGTACACCTCTCTTCTGCTGGTATGGAGTGGTTTTCTTTGCTGCGGTTGGAGTGTGCAATATAAATTCCACCTTCTCCCCTTTTTGCGCTTTATCTGTCTACGCTCCTGGAGTCTGTTAGACTTACCGTTTGACCTTGTGTTTCGGGTGACAAGAATCTCACTTGCGCATTCTGACAATCCACTTGGTACGACCGGGTCTCAAACGACAAAGTCACCCGACGGACATACCTCGAGAGCACACTCACATGCTGAACCACCAGTGTTTACCTCTTCTTTGACATGAGGCCCGTTTTGCCTATGAAATTCTCGTCCACAGCTTTTACAATGATGTTCGTCCATCACAGCCGTGTGGTCAATATCTTCTCTTGCAGTGTCCGCAGAAATGGGTGACTTGCGCGGTAATTTGGATTAAAGTTAGGAAGCAACTGCGCCATTTATCAACCTCGCTCTCTCGTCTTGAGCTACCTTTGTTCAGTGGCAAGATATAGAGACGACTGGAGATAGCACAGGATGCAGGTTTTTTGCTCAGGGTTTAGACCCGAAGCCTTTCTCGTAAACAGGTATCCCGCAAGACAGCCGAGGGGGAATGATATCTATCGTTACGTGTCTTGCCGCTGCCATAACCGTAAGAGGTCGTAGGGATATCACTCAGCGTGTGAGTGATGTGTTGGGCATCTCTCCTGTGTGACGAGTTCTAGTCCATTATAGTCCTAGTGTACTTTTCTAGTCTCACCAAAATCGACAGCTCTTATAGCAGGTCATGGGCATCGAGAATGGGAAACGCCTCTGTCCATCATTGCCGATTCAGCCCTTCCCCCCCCCCCCCCCGTGAGGCACCACATACACCTGATCTGGTTAGGTCAAATTGAAAGGCGTCACACTCTTGGCGTGCAACCTGAGGCGACGTTCTCACGAGCCATTGTCGCGTAAGCATCTACTTGATCAGTTTCGAATTAACAGATACAAGTGATCTAACCGTTCTGCCACTCGTTCTTCGGTCATCTCCGTCAAATCCATCGGACTCACTCACCTTACTCTCTCTCTGTCTGTCTCTCTCTCTCTCTCTCTCTCTCTCTCTCTCTCTAAATCATCCTCTCTCACATCCGTTTAAATCTAATTGAGTAAACCACAAAAAGGAAAAAGAAAGAAAAAAAAAAAAAAAAAAAGAAACAAACACACATCGAGGTCCTGAATCTATATTTTAACACATACACACAAAACTAACATTATCACAAGAGACACAGTAATGAACAAATAAATAATTACCATTGAAAACGTGGAAAAAGAAGATGTGAAAGAATTTAAGTATTCAGGATATACAATAAAAAAACTTGATATTGTTATGTAGAAATCAAATGAAGTTTTCCAATCCTTCACCCAAACTAATGCAGTCAAGAAATGCGTGACATTGCACAGAAAAGAAGACGAACATTGAAATGATTTGAACGTGTGTCTTAACAATGTCAACTTATAGGTGCGAGACATGGACATCACATAAAACCATTCCAAAAAAGATAAAATATTTCGAAATTAAGTGTTTGAAGAATATTGGAAATAGCTCGGGCAGAAAAAAAAATATGAAATTTTGAAATTTTGCAACAACTCGATATAGAAGGTAACTGGCTTATAAATAACATCACAAGGAATAAGTTAGGTTATTTCGGTCATATGAAAAGACGCAATGGCTTGGAGATAGAAAGAGAGAAATAGGTAAATGACCCAAGACACTCTTTGTTCGGACATCAGGTGCAGCGCCCAAGACTAACGTCAAGACGAAGTTTCTTACAGTCAACTATACTAGCCCAGAAAAACGACGTATCGAAGGTTGGAAACAGCTGAAACAATTCCCCTTGATCGAAACATGTGAATGTGGAGTAACACAAGACCAGGACCATCTGATGATCTACTCGAGATGTGTTCAGGGCTACTGTGAATGGGGCTAGGTTATTGAACGGATATAACTCGTGGCATGACATGACACGTCACTCTAACACTCATTCCTGGGGAGGTAGACTAACGTTAGGTCAGGCATAACATACTGATCAGACATGTTAGTCAGGGTCAGGCACAACATACTGACCAGACATGTTAGTCAGTGTCAGGTAAAACATACTGACTAGACATATTAGTGAAGGTCAGGTAAAACATACTGACCAGACATGTTAGTAAAGGTCAGGTAAAACACACTGACCAGACAAGTTAGTGAAGGTCTGGTAAAACATACTGACTAGACATGTTAGTGAAGGTCAGGTAAAACATACTGACCAGACATGTTAGTGAAGGTCAGGTAAAACATACTGACCAGACATGTTAGTGAAGGTCAGGTAAAACATACTGACCAGACATGTTAGTCAGGGCCAGGTAAAACATACTGACCAGACATGTTAGTCAGGGTCAGGTAAAATACTTGTATGCTGGCCAAAAACGTCACATCGACTTCCTCGTAGCCTTCCCGGGAAACGGGCTGTTTTCATGGCAGCCTGACTAACGGGTTGGGGGATCGACGTGACCTCTGTTGTAGTGAGCGACACGCAGATGAAGCCAAGCATAGCAAAACCGCCTGGAGAACCCCGGTCAAACCTCCATCAGCACGCTCTGAATGTGAGGAAAGCTACTTCAACCCACCACTTAATGACCTATTCAGGGCGAACAACAAGAGTAGTCCTAACTATTGAGGGTATTCAACAACAACAACAACAACAACAACAATAACAACAACAACAACAATAACAACAACACTCATTTCCATAACTGGGATCAAGATGCTGAGCAGCACATGAGCTGCAGAGGTCAGCGACCCAAAGCTGACTGCTAGCGTTAGGGCCAGCGAACCAGAGCTGCCAAGACCCTTCTTCCCCTCCATGAGGTGATCCTGGATAACAGGCTTCAGCAGGGCAGACTGGCTAAGGAGAAGGGATCGAAGAGGGAATCCTGACCCGGTACTCAAACAATGCTTGCTGAAGTCGGATGTGTTGGACCGAAAGGTGCAAATATCGCAGTCAAGCTGTAAACTACCACACAACGTATTCCGTTCTCTGGACTACATTCTGCAACTTAAGCCCTTTCAGTGTTTGGTAGTGGGAGATTGAGAAGGAACGAAGCCAAGCCATTTCCATAACTAATTGACCCCTTTCACTCCCTAAACCTTCCTTATCTTCTCCCTCATCCTTACACCTCCCTCATCACACTCATTCCTTACCCCCCCCCCCTTCACTCTAGTTCAGCTCCCTCATTAAATTGTTCACATACTTTACTTTCTCTCCTCTCTGACTCTCAATTCATTCTTTCTCAGACACCCATCACTAAATACCCTGCCTCAATATCTCCCCTCCCTCACTCTATTGCTCATCTCCCTCACTCCCTGTCCTCCTTCACTCACTCAACTTTTTCATTTTCTCACCTCCCTCACTCAATGTCCCGCTTGCCTGACTCTTATTTTCACCCCTCTCTGAAATCTCTCACTATCTCAGTTCCCTCACTCCCTCCACGTCATCTCTCTCTTATTCCTCACTTCCTCTCTTTTTTTCTCTTTCTCTCTCTCTCTCTCCCTTCCTCCCTCACACCTTCCTATTTCTCATACATACACCTTCATATCTCTCATACACGCCTATCTGCACTTAATTTGTCTCCCTCCCCACTCTCCCTCTCTCCCTCTCTCTCTTTCTGCATGTGAATTTTAGATATCAGAAAAATAGGCTAAAGAGTATTATTGACAAACAAACGTTTGCCAACATCTTGTACTGTCGAATCAATAGAAAACAAATCAGATTAGAACGCATTCCAAGTTGTTATTTATTGGTCGTCCGAATTACGTATACATAATGTCACCGCAGTACAGGAACGCGTATTTCCTGTTCCGGTTACCATGGTAGCAACGTGACACTAAGGGGCGGTAACTTGAAAGTCGGCTTCTGTTATTGCATTGTTTGTCAGTTGTCTGTAGCTGTCAGCGTGACCCGTGGGTTGAGAGTGGGGCGAGATGAACTTTTGGTGTTTGATGGTGTCTAAACGACATGTGCCACGATGTCAAGGTGTTCCCAGGGTAATATGTCTGTGATAGGATCATGTTGACATATCTTAGTAGCTTGTAGCGAAATACTTTTTTGGGGTATATTTACTTGTGGGGATTTGAGTTTCATGTCTTGAAATTAAATTACTTCCATATTTACTGCCTGCGGAAACTACTGAGGATTAGATGGCAGGACATAATCATCATCATGTTGCATGCCCTTGATACACCGTCTCTCTCATCACAGCCAGTCGATATGAATCTCGTCCAGCAGTCAGTCTACCCGCCTGCTCCATGTTCATGTTTAGAGTGTCCTTGATGTCTCGACCAGCAGTCAATCTACCCGCCTGCTCCATGTTCATGTTTAGAGTGTCCTTGATGTCTCGACCAGCAGTCAATCTACCCGCCTGCTCCATGTTCATGTTTAGAGTGTCCTTGATGTCTCGACCAGCAGTCAATCTACCCGCCTGCTCCATGTTCATGTTTAGAGTGTCCTTGATGTCTCGACCAGCAGTCAATCTACCCGCCTGCTCCATGTTCATGTTTAGAGTGTCCTTGATGTCTCGACCAGCAGTCAATCTACCCGCCTGCTCCATGTTCATGTTTAGAGTGTCCTTGATGTCTCGACCAGCAGTCAATCTACCCGCCTGCTCCATGTTCATGTTTAGGGTGTCCTTGATGTCTCGACCAGCAGTCAATCTACCCGCCTGCTCCATGTTCATGTTTAAAGTGTCCTTGATATCTTGTGTGCATCTACGTCTTGGTCGACATCTGCCTAGTCTTCCTGGAACAAAGCCCTCCAGAACTGCTTTCTCCAGTCCGTTATAGCGCTTGATGTGGCCGAAAAGCCCGTTTTCGAGGCATAACGTGGTTTATAATCTAGTTTTCTTCGATGCTCAGATCTTGCAGTATGGCTTTATTTGTTATTTTCTTTGCCTAAGGTATTTTGAGGATTGTCCTGTACCATTTTGTCTTGAAAGCCTCGATCTTCTTTCTTAATATGTGTGTGATGGTCCATATCTCACATCCGTACATTGCCACAGGGAAGACGCATGTTCTGAGGATCTGAAATTGTAATTCTCTGTTAGCATTGTGTCACACGTTTTGCATACTATTCAGTTTCTGCATCGCTATTGACAGCTGTCTTCTTATTTTCCTTGCACAGTCCCCATCGTTTATTATCAAAGAATGAAAGTATTCAAAGTAATCCACGTGTTTTATATCTTCATTTTATTGCAGGACATGGTGCTACCTACGGACGTGTTAGTGCGATCGAGCATAACAAGTATACACACCATGTTATGTGCAGCACGGCTGAGAGGGGCTGACCATGTGGTACGCATGTCGGATCACCGTCTACCAAAAGAGTTCCTCTATGGTAAACTGCAAAGTGGCAAGAGAGGAAGTGGTGGGCAGTGGAAACTGTACAAGGACACCTTTAAGATATCACTGATACAATGCAATATTAACCACGATGGACTGGGACAGATTCCCCACCCATTGCCAAAACTGACGTAGCACTATTACTGAAGATGTTCAGAGAGGCATCAAGTATAAATGAAACTATACAGAGACGATCGCATCGCAAGTTGGCCCACATCAACCCTTCTTCAACCTCGCTGATAGGATGTGTCCTATTTCCCGTGTCAAGTGCAAAAGACGATTATGTGCTCCAATTGGCTTATTTGGCCATCTTCGAACTCATGTGAACAGTGAATATTGACAAAGTGTCCCTCATCGATTACGCTGGGCGAACGTCATCTATATACAATTATGTTGGCCTTCAGTAGAACCACAACTCCGGTTTATTTGTTTCAAATTTAAGAGCGAAGCGGTGACATCAGAATGACGTATACAGATAGCGTAACGAAAAACCAATAAGCAGCAACACACCAAGGCAAACAAAACAAAAAATATGTGTAACTGCTGTACGGCTACGCGATCACAGCTATTATGAAAGTGTAAAAACTCATTTGCTTGCGTCTGTGATCCGGACATGCGTTCCGCGTTCACACAATGCTTCACGATTATATTTGTCATAGGAAATGTGATTTTCAGGAACAGAAATCAATGAAAGTAGCTTTGAGTAGATTAATATTGACTGGAGATGAAAGGGTAGAAGACAGGGTCAATGTCGATGAAATGTGCGGGAAAGATCAAGAAAACGGCTGTTCTTTTCTTTAAACAAAATTTATATTTAGGTAATTAATTGATTTTTTTTTTTAAAGATAATGTGCGAAAGGTGAACTATTAAATTAACTTAGCTTATTTATACTGGTTTAGAAGATTCTGCTGAGTGTTTACAACGAGTTTCTTCTGCTCCAATTAATCTAAAATTAAATATATGCATCAAACCTGTTCTTGAAATTATTAACTAACCCAGACCCCATTATTTCCTGTGGCAATGCATTCCAAATATTTTCTAATATTTAATATGTACCTTTATTTAACTGATTTGTAGCTGTATCCTCCTGTTCTTGTTGGTGGCTGTACTTCGAAACACTCGTAATCGTCTAATTTATCCTTTCCTTTTATTATCTTATGCCCTAAAATGAATCACCTCGAATTATTCTCTTTTCTAGACATCGTAGGCAGGTTTTTCTGAGTCTTTCCTCATAACTGTAATTCTGGAATTCCAATATCAGTTTTGTCGATCTTATTTGTATCCTTTTCAGCATATTCCCATCTCATCTACGATAAGAACTCCACCCCTGAACACAGTACTACAATCTTTAAACATTTAGACTGTCACTTCCATGCTCCTAAATCAATATTTATTTTTATCATATATATCATTGCATTTGCCTGTTTCACTGCTGCCTGGACTTGCTCATAATTCAAAATCTCCAGTCCGATACCACACACACAGTCAAGTTAGGTTTACGCGTCCTAATATAGTCAATAGGATTTGGTCTGTAGTTTAAACAAACATGTCTCCTAAAAAGGAGGTAAAAATACTTAATGAACAACAACAGAAAACGTGTGACAAAACGGAAATACGACAGCTTTTGTAAGACTACAATTTGTAAGGCCCCCAAATAAATTATTGAAGAAATTAATTCTAAATCATAGCAGGAAAGAAACGTGTATCTCTCCATAAATAAACATGACATTATTAGCTTGTATTACGTCTGTCAGCCTATATATAGTTTTGAAAGGTTATATATATATATATATATATATATATATATATATATATATATATATATATATATATATATATATATATATATAAACGTATGACATGCAACATACAGATGACATTCGCACATCTTATTTCAAGTCGTTATATTGTCCCCTTCACGAGATATGGGAATATAATTATATGGTTGCATGAAGATTACTGTTTACCGACAAATACTGAACTCTTTTGCCATTATGTAGCAGCTTTTCGTGTCGCATGTAATGTCTTCGCCGATTTAATCTTAGTTGTTATATTTTTAAAAAAAGATGTCTTTTGTTTACCTAACTTAGTGAGGACATTATCATTTGATCTTCTTTCTGTTAAACTGTTTCTTTCCTTTCTATGGTAGCATCACATTTCAAATAATTCCAACCTTTTTAATCATTATTGGAAACTAGTATTATTGAAGCCATCACAACAATTACTCGTGTGTAGCCTCCTTAAAGTGGCCAGCTCTCGTTGTGGCCCAAATGTTCTGTGTATACGCTTGTTTGTATACAGTTCTTTGAAAATAAAATAAAAAGATAGCAGAAAGTATTGTGCTGAACCTCGCTTCTGACAACTTGCGATCAATTTGGCTGTTATAAATTACTTGGCGTGTGTGGAGCACGGTAAATTACCATTACATTCGGTTCGGCGTTGAAAGGCGTGTCTGTCAAACTGGATAGCATGGGATTCGAACCCGGTGCGTTGGGATTGTGAAACGGATGTTTCACTTTAGACAACTCTGCTTCATTGTGTGCAGTTATCTGTATAAGCTAGTTGTTGTGTATAATTATTGGCGCAAACCTTTCACACTGCTCGAACATTGCTATCATCTACTTGCACTTGGGTGCTGGGTTACACAAGCAATGCTCATAAAGTCTGACTTAGAGTGGGGGACAGTATTTAATATGGCACCAGATGATGGATGTAAAACTGCTGCTTGTTCATGCGAGTTCTCGCTTTACTGACATATAATCGATACCATGTGTTTATGTTATGTAATTCCACTGTTGTGTTTCTTTTTCCTAGTTCCCTAGTCAGGGTCTAGCCACGCGGTCAGTGGCCATCACGCCTGATGGTTTCTTGCACATCCTTTACTTCACTCGGTCTGCAGCTATACTTCCTAGAGTACCCAAACTTTTATTCAGAATTCTCATCACAGCTTCTAATGTTTTTCTCCAACTTTTCTTAAGCTGGTTTCTCTTTCAACTTCTCTCTGTGCTCCAAATCAAAGCAGCCATGGTGATGGTGTCTGGTTCTTCTCTTAAACCATGACTATCCAGTTCCAACGTTTTGAGGGTGTTCATGATTTCTTGATTGTTCCGGGCAAGCAGTTTTCGGTTGATGATGTTGTCTGGCAAGCAAGTTGGAAGATTCCGTTTGAGTCGTGTCATTGTTTTTTCTTGCCTTCCCGTGTTTCTTCGGTGTATCACTTACATCGTCTAGCCATCCTTTTCTTGGTCTACCTCTTGTTCTGCATCCCTCCTATCTAGGTTTGAAGATCCACACATCTTGTAGATGATTTGGCTGCAATCTCGTCAGGGAACAGAACCATTTTATTCTCTACCTTTTCATCAATTGCTTGCACAATGTTACACCTACATTCTGTCCGGAAACTTCTTGTCACACTCTGTCTAGCCTTGTGACCCAGACAGCCTTTCTCAAACACCTCATTTTGCATATCACGATTTTCCCATCTTGTGCTTTGTTGATGTCCATATCTGACATTGGTAGCAGAGAGTTGGTATACAAATACTATTAATCAACTTTCTTTGTCTCCAATGGAATGTGTTTTTGTCTTAATAATGGCACGAGCGGATAGAAAACCGTATTTGCTTTGTTATTTTTTTATTACCCCTTTTTTGTCTATCGATCCATCTGCCTGAAATCGCTACAAGCGTATTTTATTTCTCTGACCTATTCTGTACTTTTTGCCTGAATATTTAATGTCTTCTCTATTCTGTAGATTTTCATTGTCTCCGTCTTTGCTGTATTAATCTTCATGTAATATATGTCGCAGAAATTATCAAGGGCATTCGGAGGTAATGTCCATCTGAATGAAAGATAATCAGAACATCTGAAAAACGGAGCTTGTTCATTGATGTGGTTTCTGGGTGGGTTTGTACAGACGTTAGTATCAGTACGGCCTGGTCTGTCTAGCTCATCGTTGGCTCAATATCTTTCTCGTTCATGAGAGTGTACCGTTGAGCAGACCCGTTGCTCTTGACACGTGACTGCAACTGATTTTTGTTACCTGTCGATGGCTTTTCTATTCATCCTGTTCGTTTTAGTTTTGCTAACCCATGTGGAAAGCGAGTTTTACTTTCGGTTATTTTCTCTTTGTTATTTCTTCTATTGTAAAGTAAAGTATCCCATAGCATTACTGCCGTAGGGGTGTTAGCGATCTCACATTTCAAAGGCTCGGCTATATGAGGGCGGTAGCCATCTCCTCTCCCTCGCCGCTTTTACTTCCCGGACTGAACCGGTACCCATTTAAGGCTGGGTCGACCCGGGAGCCATTGCGGTCTGAAAAAAACATTACCGCCTCAACTAGGGAATGAACCCAGGACCACTCAGATGCGAAGCCAGAGCGCTAACCACTGCGATACGCGGCTCCACCTATTGTAATGTTTGTGTATTTAAAAAAATATTTGAGCTTGCCTTCCAACCCAGATGGGTTCTTTACATTTAGGGCAAAAGACTGCTAAGTGATAGATATCACATCACATTTATTTGTTTATCGACCAAATTAAGCCTCTAATGTCCATATATATATATATTCTTCCTCTTCGTCTCTTTTTCTTCTCTTCCTCTTCATCCTTTTTCTTCTTTTTTTCTTCATCTTCTTCTCCTCCTCCTTCTTCTTCTTCTTCCTTTCTTCTTCTTCTTCTTCTTCTTCTTCTTCTTCTCCTCCTCCTTCGTGTGTCCTAAAAAGAACGTTTTATTATGTTTTGTTGTGATGTACATCCAAGACTGCGATATCTGCACCTTCTGCCCCTACATATCCGATTTCCGCGCGGTATTTTTGATTCTCCCATCTTCGATTCCTAATCTCAGCCACAGTTGCAGACTGTTTCCAGGGCCTACCCTCGGAGACGGAATAGGGTCTTAGTCAGTTGTGGTTCACTGACTTTGACGCAATCAACCAGCTATGAGTCCCTGGTCGCTGTCCGATCAAGCCCTGGCTTATCTTCGGCCCCATGCCCATGTATCCGAAGCATGGAAGCGGATCAATGCCTCCATTCTGTTTTACATTTTAGAAACTTAACGTCTCTATACTGGTTTAAAAGACTCTGCAGAGTCTGTATTCAACTAGTTTCTATTAAATTCACTTAATCTAAAAATAACTATGCTCATCCAATTTATTCATTAACGCATATTACTCCACTATTTCATGTTGCAATGTCTTCCAAGCATTCACCACTCTTTAACTTAATGAATATTTCCTGGTATCTAATTTGGACCTTTATTTAATTAATTTGTAGCAATACCTTCTTGTTCTATGACGCAGCTGTAATATGACACAACTTTTTATACTCTAATTTATACTTTCATTTGATTATCTTATAAACCTGTATTAAATCACTTCTAATTCTTCTCGTCCGTAGACACTCATGCCTGTTTTTCTGAGTTTATCCTCATAGCTTTTATTCCGGATTCCTACTATCTGATTGTCGCATTTCTTCGTATGCACATTCCTATCTTCCATATTGGACACTTCGTAATCGAAAAATTTAAAGCTTGTACAGCCACATATATAAAGCTGAAGAAAATTATAAATACCAATTCGCGCAGTAGAAAAACAGTAGACGTGGGCCGATGAAGAGCATAAGATACGCATGGTTTAAGAACAATAACACAAGTTACAATAGCTTTAAGAGTTCTCCAACTGAATTGTTTACTAACTTGGGTCTATGAACAAATGACGCAATAAAACAGATGGTAAAGTAATATGTTTGTCAGTTTTACAGACAATGCAAAAATCGATAAAAGCATTTCCTCAACTTAAAAATGCATACTAACATAGCAACAGAGCTTGGTAAACAGAAAACATGACAAATGGGTATACACATGATCGGGCGGGAACACCTGAGTGTCGCTCACGCGTACCGTTACTGGGAGGTACAGAGTATGTACTGATACGTGCACGATACAACACTAACACATAGGCTGCTGTTGTTGTTGTTGTTGTTGATGTTGTTGTTGTTGTTAATGTTATTGCTGCTGCTGTTGCTGTTGTTGTTACTGCTGCTGTTGTTATTGCTGTTGTCGTTAGTGTTGTTGTTGTTGTTATTGCTGTTGTCGTTAGTGTTGTTGTTGATGTTATTGATGTTGTCGCTAGTGTTGTTGTTGATGTTATTGCTGCTGTCGTTACTGTTGTTGTTGTTATTGCTGCTGTCGTTACTGTTGTTGTTGTTATTGCTGTTGTCGTTATTGTTGTTGTTGTTATTGCTGTTGTCGTTAGTGTTGTTGTTGTTGATGTTATTGCTGTTGTCGTTACTGTTGATGTTATTGCTGTTGTTGCTGTTGTTAATGCCCACAATGAGTATGTTTACTCTTTTGTGCGCTCTGAAAAGGGCGTTAAGTGGCGGGCTGTAGTAGCTTTTCTCGGGTTTCTGGCGTGCTGATGAAGGTGGACCTCAGTTCTCCAGGCGGTTGGGCTATTCTTGGCTTCATCTGCTTGACGCTCATTACTACAGGGATCACGTCGATCTACATCTCGGCAGCCAGACAGCCTTGGAAACAGCCTGTTTCCATTGAACGCTACATATAAGACAGGTAGTAGGATGGTCAATGTATTTTACCAGTACCTAACGCGACGTCCTGGTCAGTGTGTTGTGCCTGACCCTAACGCGACGTCCTGGTCAGTGTGTTGTGCCTGACCCTAACGCGACGTCCTGGTCAGTGTGTTGTGCCTGACCCTAACGCGACGTCCTGGTCAGTGTGTTGTGCCTGACCCTAGCGCGACGTCCTGGTCAGTGTGTTGTGCCTGACCCTACCGCGACGTCCTGGTCAGTGTGTTGTGCCTGACCCTAACGCGACGTCCTGGTCAGTGTGTTGTGCCTGACCCTACCGCGACGTCCTGGTCAGTGTGTTGTGCCTGACCCTACCGCGACGTCCTGGTCAGTGTGTTGTGCCTGACCCTACCGCGACGTCCTGGTCAGTGTGTTGTGCCTGACCCTACCGCGACGTCCTGGTCAGAGTGTTGTGCCTGACCCTACCGCGACGTCCTGGTCAGTGTGTTGTGCCTGACCCTACCGCGACGTCCTGGTCAGTGTGTTGTGCCTGACCCTACCGCGATGTCCTGGTCAGTGTGTTGTGCCTGACCCTACCGCGACGTCCTGGTCAGTGTGTTGTGCCTGACCCTACCGCGACGTCCTGGTCAGTGTGTTGTGCCTGACCCTACCGCGACGTCCTGGTCAGTATGTTGTGCCTGATCCGACGTCCTGGTCAGTGTGTTGTGCCTGACCCTACCGCGACGTCCTGGTCAGTGTGTTGTGCCTGACCCTACCGCGACGTCCTGGTCAGTATTTTGTGCCTGATCCGACGTCCTGGTCAGTATATTGTGCCTGACCCTGACCCGAGGTCCTGGTCAGTATGTTGTGCCTGACCGGACTAGAGTCTCAGTTCCCCAACACAGTTATATGAAACGTACTGATCAACGTTCTTTCTCACGTTTTCCCTTTCCCCCTGGAAACGCACAGTCTTACAACAGCCTGGTCGTCGAGGTGGGTATATATAATGTGGTCCCTGTAGATGTAAGCCCTTCTAAACCTCTACGTGGCGATCCTGGATAACAAGCTGCAACAGCGTAGATTTGCTAAGGAGAAGGGATAGAAAAGGCAAGATTAACCCGGTACTCAAAAATGCTTGCTGAAAACGGATGTGTCGGACCGAATGGTACACATATCGTAGTCAAGCTCTAAATTTCGACATAACGCATTATGTATGCAGGTGAGGTGGGATCAAGGAATGAAACTGGCCACCCCAACTCACCTAGACTGCAGCTTAGTACGCGAAGAGTAATCTTCATCCTGATAGGCATATGTTGCCAATGGATTGTCATGTATATGTATGTATTATTATACTATTATTATTGTTAATATTATTATTGTTATTATTACTATATAGTGCTTTTGGCAGAGTGGTTCCCGGAATCTGTTACTTTGAAGGAAGGTAATTTACCGTTGCATGTAAGAAAATATTACTAAAGAGAGTTGTACATGAGGCTAGCAACCTTGTGTCAAAAACATTGTTAAAGGAAAAATTACTGGAAATGCACTAACAACGTTTTGGCGCAGACTTCCTAAATGTAATCAACGGTAACCGTGACCGCTACAACGGTTGGAGTGAAAGGAACAAGAAGATGAAGTAGTTTCCCTTCCTGGCGTTTCCATCAATACGATTATTTGATTATTCAAAATTACTGCATTGTCTGTCGCAAACAGACTTAAATTTTAATATAAATATCAAACGAATGCATGTAAGGAGAAGCAATTAATAATTACTGCATTGTCTGTCGCAAACAGACTTACATTGTAATATAAATATCAAACGAATGCATGTAAGGAGAAGCAATTAATAGTTAAACTGTATTCTTCTGGGAACCTCATATGAGGCAATTATAGGTGGTTGTCACGCAAATGAAGGATACTACAAAATGTCCAGAGAAGATACGGATATCATACTTCGTCTCTGAACTGTGCACAACAGAATGAAACATGAACTGTACGTCAAGTTCAAGACAGGTACCACTAGCCTATGTTATTGCAACGTGTCAGGCAGTAGCGCATGTAATTCAGGACTATCACAAATGAGTAGAATGTTGTGTCCCAAGTCCACTTCCCTCGAGGAGAAGCTATAAGACAGTACTGAGACACTGGAAAAGGCATCATACTTTAGTGGAGAATCCGGAGTCCCAGTCTAAATGAGCAATGACCACAGACGAAGCAGAAACAGAGATTTTGTATTGTAGATATGGGAACAAGTTGCTGAACAGCACATTAGCTGTAGCGGGTCAACGACCTACAGCTGACTGCTAGCACCAGGGCCAGCGACCCAGAGCTGACTGCTAGCGCCAGGGCCAGCGACCCAGAGCTGACTGCTAGCGCCAGGGCCAGCGACCCAGAGCTGACAAAGCCGTTCTCCATATGCACGTGGTGATCCTGGATATCTGGCTGCAACAGAGCAGACTGACTAAGGAAAAGGGATCGAAGAGTGAAGGCTAGCACCGTACCCACAAGAGCCTGCTGAAGTCGAATGTGTCCGACCGAAAGGTGTAAATATCGCAATCAAACTGTAAACTATGGAATAGCGCGTTCTGTTCTCCGGACTAGATCATGCTACTTGCTACATCCTTTTCAGGACTTGGTAGCGGGAGATTCAGGACGTTCAGGACTTGGTAGCAGGAGATTGAGAACGTTCATGGCTTGGTGGCGAGAGATTGAGAACGTTCAGGACTTGGCAGTGTGAGTTTCAGAACGAAGAAGAAGAAGACGAAGAAGATTGTAACTATAAAGCAAATACAAGAAAACGTCTGCTCGCTGTCGCAGAAATTGTTGACTAAATCAGGTCCTAGACACAATGTTGGAGAGGTGGGTATTGTCTTAACATACCAGGAGCATTGATTTTATCGACTGCTCAAGCTCAATAACAGAGGTCATGGAAGTAGAGCAAGCATGAATGGTGTCTACTTACCGGGTGGAAGTCTGCTGCGTCTTTGATGATTGTTCCTGATACTGGAGAGGTTGTGTCGATATCGAAGTTCAAGCGCCGCACAGCTTTCAACCTTTTCCCGCTTGGAACTGACCCCGGTGATTTCTTTGTGACGGGTGCTGTTGTTTTGGACTTCTGTGACGAAGACGTTTTTGAAATGGGTGTCGTAATAGATTCGTCGATGCTGTCTCTTTTCTTGGGAGCCGGTAAAGATTTGGACAAATCTTGGATGTAAAATTCGTCTGCTAGCTCATCGGTATTGTCTGAAATGCCACGTTTTCTGCTAGGGCTTTTGAGTGGAGATGGTCTGTTCAGAGGAGTTAGCCTTCCGTTGATGGTGGATGTCTCGTAAGACGTCGCTAAGGCTGGCAGGGGTGATGGTAACGGAGATGAAAGTCTTTGGCCTGCAGAAGGCACAAATATGTTTTCGGAGCATTGGAGCACATTCGGGTGAGACGTTATTGTTTCCGTCTCCAATAAAGCATCAGTTTTGATTGCTCCGGGATATAGCAGGCTAGCGTGTAGAATAGGCCTGGGGATGTGTCGGGGGCTGGTTAAGTTGAAAGGGAGGGAATTTGGGGACAAAGGAGGGATCATTGCACAAAGAGATCTGTCACTGTTGTTGTTGTTTGCGTAAAATTTACTGAAAGCTTCAAGCCGTAGTTGTGCAGCTGTAACTGAAGCTGCGACTTGAGATGGTTTGCAGTTGTAAACTTGCTGCTGCTGCTGTTGTTGTTGCTGATATTGAATATGATGCTGATTATGACTGTCTTCTTGCTGCATGTACGCAGGAACAGATGACAGAACGGTCTTCTTCCTGCTCGGCATGCTCAGATCTATTGGAGTGTCATCTTGGTCAGTGTCTGAAGATTTGTTGTCTCCATAGTGACCCCTATCAATGCTACCCATGCCAGTGGTTATCATGCTACCGTTAATGTTATCGTAATAGCTGATAACACTCGCGGCCTTAATAAAGTTCTTGTTGTTATTATTCTCGCGATCTGTGGATAGGTTCTCTTTCTCACGCGCGAAGCCTAGGTGCGAGCTGTTAGGACTAGCAGCATAACCCGAGTCCGGAGACCCGTAGCCACTATAATCGCTAACGTAATCGCCTTCTCTGATTATGTTGTATTTATCGGTGTCGATCACGGTGTAGCTGCCCTTCTCTGTTCCTTCTTGCCCATCTTGTAATCGATCCCGATATGAAACAGTTCCCGCGCAATGCTTGTGTCTTTTAACCAAAAAGTGACGTGGCATTCTCGTTCCTATGCGGCTTCCTGGCTCGGCTTTGTCTGTTCCTACCTTAACTAAGTCTATAATTGCACAAACCGTTTAATATCTAAATAAGCAATCCACATTTCGTGTTCGTGTCCCTCAACACAACTAATTAACAACTTCTTGCGATATCTAAATTCTACTAACAAGCTTAATTTCTATCATTTGTATGACGTTTTTCTCAATAATATTATGCACGTATGAACTTATATATTTTAATTAACAATAGTAATATTCAGTGGCATTATTTAAACTAGTACTCAGACAAAACAGAACTGATATGCCCTAAAATATAAAACACTGATTAATTTTCTCCTAGATACAATTCCAGATACAAAACCTCCTTGTTAATTTCTTCCCATATCATTATACATAGATAATATTCTCGTTAATTTCCTCTCAAACTAAGATACAATTTGACAACCTGGTCCTTCTTTTCCTCCCAGAATATATAACGTGTAATTAACGTCTAAAATGAATTCTTTCCCTAGTATAGCGCATGAAGTAATAGCTCAGACTGTATTGCACATCAAATATTGAGCGATATTGCACGGTTGTATTTGTAAGCTTTTGTACCTTCCTTACCCCTTAAGTTTCCTTTTTGAAGTAAATTTAATTGACATAGACTGCCAGTTTAATCAACTAAAATGTATTTAAACTCAAAAAAGTATTGTGAAAGGCACAAGTGAAACAACAAAGTATACGATATTAACGGATTTACAGCTAGTGTTCAAGAACAAAAACTTTGTCCAGAAATATTGCACATGTAAATATATAATATTATACTGTAAATAAATGCAAAATAGTGTTCCATATTAGATGACAATATTGAAATAAATTATAAATTGATATTGCACTTGGGTAGACACGCTCGACTGCACTGATATGGAGATCCCAAAGGGACAAAGTTGACCCAGAAAGGGACTGCATAAAAAGCAGAACCGAGGCACGATTAAGGCAACGGGAATGACCAAAATTAGGGGCACTTGAAATTGGAACAAGGCACCGTCTTACAAATAAAAGAATTGATACCGATATGTCTTTTGTTGTTTAAAATAGAAAGAATCTGAGATTGGAATTTCAATTCAAACAAATGCAAGACATATAGGAAAAGGTAATATGAACAAAAAATTATGAAGGCATTAAATTGCTTCAATTTGCATGGAAAGTTCAGGAAATGAACTCGAACCAAATTTAGTTCCAGTTCATTAAAATACAATTTGTAAGTTAAAGGAAGGATAAAATTGTAAAACAAGGCACACAAAAAGTTAATAATATTAAGGCACAACTAGAAACATACACATCAAATCTGGTTCTTTATATTACAGCAGTATTGCACTTGATTTGGCCAAGATGAAAAAAAAAGAGAAATCGGACACACAACGATATATTTATATATGTATATATTTTACATTTAGAAATAAAAGTATATTTTACATGTATCTACAAAATATTTACACACACAGTACTGATACTAATAATAAACGGTTATATTATTTGCTTTTCAAAATAACATTGACTAGAATGACACGAAAATATATGAATTTTCGGCGCAACCGCTACGTGTAGTTTGTCATACGAAGCTGCGCGTTTTTACATGGTTTTTCTTAAATTAAATTTTAATTAATTTACATAATTATTTTGACAAATGTTTTAAGTTATTCAGTATCTCAGGATTAGTTCCCATTAATATTGTCCACTTAATGTCCTTGAAAGTCCTAACAAAGTCCTACATTGAAGTTGATGAACTTGTCTGAAAGCGACAGTGACTGTGATGAATGCATAACTGTTCCATTAGTTACCTCTAAGATTAGTTCTCTGAGATGAATTTCAGCAAATGTGACGTACATTCACGATGTTGATAGCAGGTCCACAACGATGTTGCTGATGGGCATTGATAATGTGGTACGAGGCAGCAGAGGTAAAATTCAACAGCAGCAGCAGCAGTAGGAAGATTATTGTGGTAGTTGTGGTAGAAACAACTGCTAACTACCACATCACTGTCGAAAGGATGAAATATCGTGAGACGGTGCTTGTGGTCTAGAAATCAAGTGATGAGTTTGACTCCAGATCTGAGATTCATTCCAAAAACGAAGCCGCAGCGGTTTTATATCATCGCTTGTGTTGATAGTCAGTGAACTTCCTCAAGCATTCCTCGGCTCATAAATATGCATGCGCTCGCGTGCCTAGGATAGCTCCTCCCTCAGAACTCACTCGCAGCTCTGTCGTTTGAGAAAAGCGCGTGCCTCCATTACCCCGCCTTTTCCCTCTCCTCCTCGGCATAACATATCTCCACTCGAATGACTTCACACTGGCTTCACTACCCGACTCATAACGAGGGGAGATGTCGCTCGAGGCGGGACAGAGTTCGCTCACACTGGTACGACACATGAGAACTGTATGGAAGAATGAACAGTCTAACCCCCCCCCCCCCCCCACCGCCCTCCCTTCCCAGTTGACGATTGAAGAGACAAAAGCACCTCTCCGTCCACACCACAAAACTGAACTGAATGATAAATTCAATTTAAAAGTTGATTCTGTCCTATTATACATATATCCTTGTCTCACTCCAGTAGGAGTATGAGAGAACCCCTGTAGTTGTTCTCAATTCGGAATCAATCCATTAAGGTACTCTTCCAGAGTTGATGTCAGTGTCACTTGTCATGTTGCCAGCCACATGTGCAGCCCTACTTAATTGTTAATTGTTTTTTACGACTGCATATTAAATTCTAGAAGTTGTTTATTTCTCCCAGTAATTAGCTATTTAACCCACACGCGAAACGTATATAAATCTAGTTGACTTTTTTTACGTTCGCTTTATGTCTCTATTCCCAAATGCGGTGATGCGTTGCACTGTGTTTTTATTTTGTGCCTGTCGGCCCAGTGCATCCGATTTCGGCATACATTTTATGTAAGGGTCTACTTCCTCAGGGCAACGGTCGGTACTGTGATGGGGGAGCGAACCCAGCACCTTCGGTTTGTGAGACGTGTCACTTAACCACTAGCCCAGGCCGTCCCCGCTTATACAGCAAAAAGTCAGGAATCGCCCCATAGTAGGTACACTACTGTCGTGAAATGAAGTTGTTAGAGATTTCATTACACTAAGCCGCAGCATGCATGAGGTAGGCTGGCTAGTTCTTTCTATCGCTGCCTTTTACTGCTCTATTCGAATGCCAGGTACCCATTTACAACTTGGTCGACTGGATCGTGCCGATAGCGGATTCGTACCTCGTACCTTCGCCAATAAAAGCAGTGGCACTATCACTACACTAAACGTACCCACTTGTATATAGTACACATGTACTTTTGAGTATACAACACTAATACAGTGGTTCGCAAACTTATTCCATCCACGGCACCCTTAGAATACAACCCTTTTTCCACGGCACCCCAAGTCAGAAAATGTCTACCAAACAGAGCGCAGTTGATGAAAAGATTGGAATGTTTCACGACACCTCTGTAAACCAGACAGAATACCCCAGGTTGCCTCGGCACGCAATTTGAGAACCACTGCACAAATATATGCGTGTAAATGACGGCTGAAAAATCTTTCTGGAAATTGTTTTGGAAGAAAATATATCGGGAATGATCCTCTTCAGTCTAGCTGTTTAGTGCATGGTGTATATCATTGATTTGTAGCCCATATGTGAAATGAACTCCCTTATTTATCACATTTTAAAAGTATCACTGTTTATTCAACCGTGTTGTACACGTCCTATCGAAGAGCGCTGCGGGGGTTACGCGGATTGCCTATTCGGTTAAACAACACAGCAACCAACTAAATCTATACTTAAACATCAACAAGGCCAAGGTATTCAGCACTGGGTTTTTTTTCACGCTCAAAGTCTCTGTATTCTATTGGCTGAGGCACGGGTCTTTCCACCCTGGACCGCAGTCTTTTAGACGATATTAGTACATATTAATCAGTGGTTGGGTGCATATGTGCCTCTGTATGTACTAATGATAGTGTTTCAGTGATGCAGGATGTCTCTGTGCGAGTCAGACAAGGCAGAACGTTATTGCTCAATGAAGAATGGCCCCTAAATGATGTGTGTGTGTATGAAAGGTTATAGACACTTGTGTTCACGTATGAGGATCAAAGGCAAAAACCAGACTTACAGTTATCCTGGAGAAGAAAGAAGTTTAGTACGTTATGAGGTGTGGATATCTTGTGTCGATTATAAGCAAAAATGGAGATTGTAAAAAAGAAGTAAGAAGCAGAAATTGCATGCAAAGCACAGGTTAACAAAAATGAAGGAAAAGAAAACTAGTGACAGATAACTGAAAACAATCACCGAAAAGAAGATCCTGAGGGCTTGCATCTTCCAAGGGGCAACAAGGACAACCACAAAAACACCATGGAAGAAGTCTGAATTCTTGAAGCTACAATTCTGAAGGAATGGGATCAAAATAACATGGATAGCGAGAATGAAAGGCACATGAATTCTAAAGAAGTTGGCTATAGAACAAAATGGACTAGTAAGCAATATTGAAAGAGCAGCAAAGATGGCGCCATAACTGGCTGCGGATCTACATTGCTCTTCTGTTTTAGTTCATTATTGAGGCCGCCAGACCATGGATTTTCCGGGAATTCACACTAGTCGACGACTTACACTTGTATTCCTGGAAACGTGTTGTTTTCCATCTGAACTGGTTAATTCTTTCGTTGTGTGTGTTTTCTTCCGTCCGATCATCCTGGAATGGACATCGGCTATACAAATAGCACTACGCTTAAACCACTGTCATATTTCACGGTCTAGTTCACCCGGCTGAACTTCACGATATTGGCGCCGGCCGACCTAGCTGAAGATCGTGTCAGCTCTGTTGTATGAAATTTAGACATAACTATAATGAACTGAAACCCGGAGAGAGGTGTGCTTGGTCAGGTGTGTAGCGGCCCAAGACACACCGTTGTTGTATGGCGGGAGCTGGTACTACAAATTGCAATAACGGTGCCTCAACGACCTTCTAGTTAATGAGACTGAGGATAATGATGAAGCAATATTACTTCTTAGAAACGTAATACTAGAAATTCAAAATCAAACTTGATTTCGTGACGTTGTGGAAGCAGCGATATCACGTAAATATCGTGGGGCTGGAAATGTGGTACACATACCTGACAACAGATGTATAACAACGTGTTGGTGGTTATATGTCTACACACGTTCACGTAGTCGCCCACCTATGTGATGGTGACATGGACTGACCAAGGACCTAGGCCCCAGTTAGTACAGCGGTACAGACGATATCGGCGGATACAGGAAATTGTTGGCTCCCTCGCATACGGCACATCTGACGGACCAACGCCGAGGAAAACATGTAATCTCAAACTAAATGCTTTGGCCACATCAAAAGCTACAGTGGTTTAGAAAAATATTTTATGGGGGATATGGTACCTGGTATGTGAGGCATAGGCAGACAGAGAAGAAGATGAACGCATGACATTTAAGAGGTTTTGAGAGCCATGGTGAAGTAAAAGAGGAAGGGAAGAGATGGTCAAAGATCGAGAGTCGTACAGATGTGATGCTATCAGGGCGACGTTCTGTAAAGAACATCCCACCTGATGATGATGTCAAATCTGCAGAAAAGATTGACGCTGAGAAACCTATCAGGCAAATGACTATATAAGAAGGTTGTGTATGGCGCCAGCAATCTTATCAAGTAAAACCACTTTGATTGAAGCCAGCACTCGGATGAAGGGACCAGCTGTAGTGACGGTTGTTCCAACGTCTTTCCTGTCGTTTTAATGTCTATTTCGACTTCCCTTCTGCATTAGTGTTTATGTTTATCCTTCTTATTATTCCCTGCGGATTCCAGAACAGTAACTGCCTTGTAATGCTATCAGTTGTTTTCAGTAATGTGTGTTCTATCACCAACGCCTAATCTTTACTTCTGGTCGTGATGGGATCTGCCCTGTTATTTCTCAGTTTAATACTAGCGAATTCATCATACCATTTGGTCCTTCAATTCAGAGCAAGCATCCATGGATGAAACCTTGGAACATTTTAGTTCTACTCTTCTTTGTACTCTCCGCCATAGAGCCATACAATTCTGTTTCTTCTTCCCCTTCTTCTTTTTCGGCTGTAGGGTAAATGACGCTTTGGAGGAGGCGGCATAGTTTACTGCGAGGCTGCGATATCTACACATTTCGCCTAACACATCCCATTTCAACACCTCATATCCAGACTGCATGGTGGCAGTCTGTTTCCAGAACCTTCACTTGAAGGCGGAATAAAGGCCTTAGTCAGATATGGCCCACTGACCCTGATGCAAGCAGCCAGCTTTGAGTTGCGTGATCCTTATCAGATCACCAACTACTGGATCTTCTGCTCCTAATTTCTTACGATTTCCACAAATTCCGTAAAACAAGCAAATCCTCTAACGCTATTTATATTCTCTTTAATTATTCTATTTGCCCAAGTATGTGGTTGCTCTGAGAAAGTCAGTAGCGACCGCCGACATGATTGCTCTAAGGTACAACGATTTGGGGACCACTACCATAAAATCTATCATTAACAGCCAATAAGAAAACACTTTTGCACGTGTACTGAGAATATATAACCTTCAATTAATTTGCAAAAAAACCCACAAAAAAACCCAAAAAAACCAAAACAAATTAAACACAGAAACAGGTACATGCCCATATAACATATTGCAATCGTATATCTAGCCAATCACAGGTGAGAAACGGCTTTGTATCCATGCTCAAAGGACAGGTGTTTGTGTCGAAGGGAGGGAGATCGATCTTTTAACTCCCCAAGACATGACACCTGATGATATTGAAGAATGTATAATATTCTCGACACATGCATGAGGATTAGGGAAGAGGTTCACTGCAACATCTAAGGAATATTGCGCAAGGAGCTAGCAACATCATCATTGAAAAGACCAAACAAACTGATGTAGATTTCACCACTGAAAAAGCAGACAAGAACACGTAACATTAATGAGGTTTCCTATCAGATCTCACCGTTATTAACACACAAATACATTTCAGTGAAGACAAAGAGACAGCTGACAAATAGCATTTTGATAGGAACTTTTCGCTACCAGTGTCAGATATGAACTCTCACCAAGGCGCACAATAAGAACATCATGGTATGCGAAATAGGTGTTCTAGTAAGTCTGTCGGGGTCACAAGTCTGGACAGACTACGGAACGAAGTAATCAGACATATGGTTGGTACAAAACCTTGCATGGAATACATGGAGAAAAGAGAATAAAATGGTTCGGAAACCTGACAAGAATGCAACCAAAGTTACAAGCTGCTCGTATCTACAATACCAGATATCAGGGTTGTAGAACAAGAGGTAGACCACGACATTGATGGATAGATGGTGTCAGTGAGACATTAAAGAAACACGGAATGACAACATCGGCGGCAAAGCTAGCACACGACAGAAAACTACAGCTCCTGACGTGGTCTTACGACACAAGTGAATAGAGGATGATGAGGATGTTGATGAGGATGTTGATGATAAGGATGACGATGAAAAAGTGTACTCATTTCTTGGAGTAGGTGTCATTAACGAATACGCTGTGGTGATGAACGAATGTTTTGTAAGGAGAGAAATATAAACATTTCGACCTATCGCTAGATCTCTAAATTTTCAAGATTTAGATATTCTTTCCGGAGAAAAGGGAGGTGGATGTTCATCTGTCACACGCATTGACCAGTATGCTGGAAATTACGACCGATAGGTCATAAATCATCATCATTCAGCATGTCCTTGATAGAACGTCTCTCTCATCACAGCCAATCGATAGGATTCTAGATCAGCAGTAGGTCTACTCGCCTGCTCCATTTTTATGATTGGGATGTCCTTGATATTTTGTGTTCATCTACGTTTTGGTCGATCTCTACCTTGTGTTCCTGGCAGCATACCCTCTAGAACCGATTTTGGCAGTCCGTCATGGCGCTTAATGTGGCCGAAAAACCTTATTATCCGAGCCATAACGTAGTTTATAAGCTAATTCTATTCGACACCCAGATCTTGCATTATGGCTTCATTTGTTATTTTCTTTACCCAAGGTGTTTTTAGGATTCTCCTGTAGCATTTTGTTTGGAAATCGCCGAGGTCAGGAATAGTGTGTACAGAAGTTGTTATTTGCACTGATGAAATTCAAAAGTATGTTGAAAATCTATCCAGTCTATTATGGGGGTCCTCGCCGATGCTGCGGAGCTCGTGTATTGGAGAACAGAGCACTTGTGGGTGCAATGTGCAATAACGCTGATTCTTCAACTAAACTAAACTAAAATAAACTAAACTAAACTAACTGACTAAATGGCTAATTGATTAATTGTTTGCTTGTTAAGTTTATTGATTCTTCTTCTTCTTCTTCTTCTTCTTCTTCTTCTTCTTCTTCTTCGTTCGTTCTCAACCTCCAGCTACCAAACCCTGAAAGGGCTTAAGTAGCAGAATGTAGTCCAGAGAACGGAATGCGTTGTGTCGTAGTTTATAGCTTGGCTGCGATATTTGCACCTTTCGGTCCAAAACATCCGACTTTAGCAAGCACTTTTTGAGTACTGAGTTAGGATTCCTTCTTCGATCCCTTCTCCTTAGCCAGTCTGCCCTTCTGCAGCCTGTTATCTAGGATCACCGCGTGGAGGTGTAGAAGGGTCTTGGCGGCTATGGTTCGCTGGCCCTGACGCTAGCAGTCAGCTATGGATCGCTGACCACTGCAGCTCATGTGCTGCTCAGCATCTTGATCCCGTTTATTGATTCCACATATTATCGATTTGTTGTTTTATTTTATTTATTGAAAAAAGTAGATATCGCCTCAACACGACAGTGTGGCATATTGAGACTATGGTGTTTAGCCCAAATTTTCCTTGACTATTGACACTAG